>VOMN01120999.1:0-11355 GCA_014899125.1 Orchestia grillus
TCTCCCCTGTGTACCATGAGAAAAAAATATGTTTTGGTAATGCGTTCCACGCACTTGTATGAGTACCGAAACACCACCCCACACTCTCTTGTGTGTGTATGTGTGTTGGGCCACACACATGCACACAAACTACACAGGGCCTACACACCACAACCGTCACACACGCATAGGAGTGCCCGTGTGTGTATGTGTTAGTGGGGTTGTTGGCTGTCGATTAAACCCGCTTGTGCGTGGAGCCATAGTGCCTCATTTTCTTTTTCATTTTCTAGAGCCCCCGACGGCCCCCACACGCCACCACGACTGCCACAGCAAGACTGGAGTCTGGACCGCGAGATGCGGTGTTGCCAGATGCTGGAACCCAAAAATCCTGCGCTCTCCGAGGGTAAATGTCTTGAAACTGAGGGAAAGTATGTTCAAACTGACGGGAAGTGTCTTGAAACTTAGGGGAAGTGTCTTGAAACTGAGGGGAAGTTTCTTGAAATTGAGGGAAGTATCTTGAAATTGAGGGAAGTTTCTTGAAATTGAGGGAAGTTTCTTGAAATTGAGGGAAGTTTCTTCAAATTGAGGGAAGGTGTCTTGAAATTGAGGGAAGTAATCCTGCAACTGAGGGGGATATCTTGAAACTGAGGCTACGTATCTTAAAACTAAAGGGCAATGTATTGCAACTGAGGGGAAGTATCTTGGAACACAGAGGAAGTATCTCGAAATTCAGGGGAAGAATCTTGCTATGAAACTGAGGGGAAGTATCTTGAAACTGAGGGGAAGTATCAAAACTGAGGGGAAGTAGCTTGAAACTGAGGGGAAGTATCTCAAAGTGAGGGGACGCTATTCAGGTACAGTCCCCAAAGTCCACCCAGTTGTGCCTGGAGTGCCCCCAAGGACCCTCCGAGCGCTCATAGGCCGTTTCGTATGAGACCATTTATGCCTCGGTGCTGTCCTTAGCGCGGCAGCTCACACCTGCCATCGTTGAATTCCTTGTTGTTCTTCCGTGCTCAAGAATACATTTTGCAACTCAACACAGTTTTCAACACTGGTCACACGCTTCAACATCCGCGTGTCGTCCGTAAATGAAGATGTGTGGAAACGGTGCAAGAGGATATCTGTGTCCGAAATATGCATAAGGACCAGTAATGGTACCAACACTGATCCCTGTGGTATTCCACTGACGACTGGAGGTTCCGACGGTTAGGTGCCCGTCTACAGCAACCACCTGTCTACGTATGGTAAGAAAGCAGTGGATCCACCTCAGAATCTTCCCTCTAATGTTTAGTGCTTCGAACTTCTTTAGTTGAAGAAGGCTTTTACGAAGTCTGGGTACACCACAATTACCGTATTTCTTTTCTCTAGTGCTTTGGTTGCCAACCTCTGGTGTTCCAGCAGCTGCGAGAAGCCTGGTCTCCCTTTTCTACAGCCGTGTTGGTGCTCGTGGAAGGAACGAGTTTTCTCAGAGTACTGCCCCATCTTCCTTACGATAACTTTCTCAAAACTTTTATGACGTAATCAATTAAGGCTACATTCCTACAGTTCTTTGGCCTGTGTTTTGGACCCCGCCTTTGTGTATTGGGAGAATTACGTCTCGTTTGAGGGGATCTGGGATAAGTTCAGTCTCCCTCTAGAGCTGGGACCCCGTTGGGCCCCACAGGAGATGCCGGAACAACTTCATGAGGCAAGGGTCAGTTCTGCTTCCCTGAATAGCACTCGTACTTCGCACGTGAGAACTGCCTCTCGAGTTTGCAAAAAGCGCCATTCTTCCATCCTTCCAATCTTGATCTACTTGAGGAGATGGACTCACACAGCACCCTCAGAACCTCCCACTCCGTGTTTGGTTCCCAAAGCATAATTCCCGCAACACAGTTAGGACCGGTCGACCTCTTTGTTGTTGGTGTCTTTATTTCTCTAATAATGTTTGGACTCCACGGCGCAGTGGCGAAGAGTTGGAAAGCTGGAAAGCAAAGGTTCGATACCCGGCAAAAACAAGTTTTCTTCGGAGTGCTTTCTTCAGAAAACGAAGCTTAAACCTTACATCCCTCACGCGTCTGGAGTTGTGAGGCGTTCAAATCCCAGCGATGTGCTGTGAAGGAATTGGTAATCGCATGAATGACGTTTATTTCTTGATGAGTTGTATTTCAAGTTCCCCTGTATCGCCTCGACCGATTTTGTCGCCTGATTTATGGTCTGTGGTTTCTTCATTAATTCCAACCCGTTTCCCCGTTGGGTGTTCAATGCCTTACAACTACTGGCGTGGTGAGGGATGTGAGGAATGTGTGATTTAAGCTTCCTTTTCCAAAGGAAGTACTTCCTGGTTACGTGAAAATGCCTCGCCTGAGCCGAGTTTCGAACCCTGGTCCTCTCGGTTACAAGCCCATCACGCTACCAGTACGCCACGAAGCCCGCACCAGCACACACACACATACACCTACACCAGCACACGCACACATCTACACAAGCACACACATACACCTACACCAGCACACTCACACACACACGCACACCACCTACACTGAGTAGTACGTAGGTATACATTAGCTCTCTCACACACCTGTAAGAAATAGCCAAACCACTTTTCAAGTCTCCCAGTACGTGTCCCTGGAGCCCGAGAAGAGCTGTAGGACTCCCGAGGAGCGGCCGGAGACAGGCCTACGGCGCGGTGGGAACGCCGGCAGTCATTCTCCATTCATCTTCGCAGCCAAGTCGATACATAGCGTGCTAAGTTCGCAGTCCTCGATGTCAGAACACTACGTATATCTCGTCTGTGATTGGTCAAGAATTCGTCTAAAACCATCCAGACATTTCTGGAGATCTACAGAGACTTTTAGAATTTCCAGACACCTTCAGAGATTCTTCCTCTGATAGTTTTCTGAGATTTCCAGACATCTACAGAGACATCCACGCATTTCACAGAGATTTTCACAGATATCCAGACATTTCGGAGCCCGAGGGGACTCCTTAGGCCAGCATCCCGGCGACATTTGGCAACACCGCGCAGCTTCCCCTCTCGACCCCTCTCTTACTGTGTGACGCACTCCCCCACCCCCCCTCTTCATCCCGATTTTGTNATCTTATGCATAAATTAATTGCGATTACATCCCACATTAATAATGTTATGTTTCCCGGACTGTCAATACCTGTACATTTGTCCTACTGCATCAACATTATTTTACGTGTACCTGGGACGTGTGAAGGCCGATGTACTTAGAGGACGAGACATATATATGGAACACCTTTTATTTTCTGTTGCTTGCGACTGCGCGGAGAAACAAATCAAGAAATGACTGAAACGAAATGCTGTGATAATTGACGAGATACAAACTCTAACACACGACGCGAAACACTGAATTCCACTGCACTGAGTTCCACTCCACTGAGTTACCCAGCAGTAATTTCCACCGCACTGAGTTCCAGTGCGCTGAGTTCTACTGCGCTGAGTTCTACTGCACTGAGTTCCACTGCACTGAGTTCCACTGCACTGAGTTCCACCGCACTGAGTTCCACCGCACTGAGTTCCCCCGCACTGAGTTCCACCGCACTGATTTCCACTGCACTGAGTTCCACCGCACTGATCACTCCACTGTTATGGAGAAGGAAATTCTTGTTTCAAGTTCAACAACTCCCCTTTACCCGCAGTGTTACGTATTTTAAAGTTTAAACCACACATTCCTTACATCCCTTACCACATCAGTAGTTGTAAGGCATCGAAAACTCAACGGTAAAACGTGTTGGAATTAATAAAGGTTCTTTGTTTGTCGTTCTTGAATTACGAGCGTCAGCTTGCAAGTGGAGCCAGTACTTGTGAATTTGTAACCTTTTAACGGTGGTATTCAGTACTAATACTATTTTGTATTCCATCCTCTGTTTAAAAAAAAACTCTTTCTTAACAGTACGGATGACGCGTATCATCTTCAAATGTAAAGAGATACCTCCCATGCATATTAATATGTTTATTGATTATTTCACCTTCAAATTGTTAACAGACGTTTATCATGTGTTTTAATTTGATTATTTTGTTTATTAGCTTCTGCGGCATTATTTAATCGGTTATTCGTAATCATTTCACGTCTATTTTATTTTAAACATGTTTTTGCATTCATAAAATAAATGATAGGGCTACACTCCGAAACGCTTTTTTAACTAATGTGATTGGTTTTCTCGGAGTGGTCTTCTTTTTTAAGTTTTTAGGGAACTTGCAAACCGTAGATGGGATCACTTAAACCTAGACTAGTGTTGCCAACACCTTTAAATATCAACAACAGTATCCACAAAAAAAAATTATTACAGGAGATATACACAAAAGGCACCCTACGTTTTGGGCTAGTATTGAATTTTTTGTCCTAGCGCAGAATTAAGAAATACAATCAGAAGTTCCAACGCGACTTCCACGCGCAATTATAAGGTTGTAGTCCTAATGATCAGAATTGATGGTTTCAAAGTGACTTTAACATTTTAATTTGAAGACTGTAGTCTTATTGATAGAAAATCTGATCGTACCATGATCAGATCTATACTTATTACGTGATTGATTTCGGAATGAACGATTAGTTTTCTTTCTTTCTATAAATTGAAAAGAAAAATCCGCGTTTTGTTAGATATCGGATTTGCTTGCTACGTCGATCGATGCATGAACGTCAAATCGGTTTGTGTGTTCGATGTGTGGTTCTTACGGGGAACATTTTGGTCGAAATAAAAGCTCCGACAGATGGTGGCTTTTGCATCAAGATGTAGGCACTGTATAAATAAAGTCAGTTACGTTCCTCTTTTAAATACTACCCTCTGCTGAGCTCCTGCAAAGAACCTCTGTTTACTCGAGAAAAAGTTGAAGTACTTTTTTAATTATCATTATAGTGTTCGCAGCTGGCCTTCTCCTCTCCGTCTAGGTGGAGTGCCTAGCAGCATTAAATTTAGCGTAGGCGTATAGCTTTATCTTCCTTTTTGGTTGTCTTGGTGTTTTTTTTATGTTTTGTCAATTAAATTTCTTCTTAGGTTTCTAACTATACTTGTGCAACATAAACTTTCTTCTAACCCCCTTTCTTAGGGTGTTACATAAGTTAGGATGGCAGACTTGCCACTCAAGAATCGTTTTGTGAACTAGAGAGAGAAGGATGAGTCAAATAAAGAGTGACAGCTTGGAGCTCAGATGGACAATTTGGAGGCAATTGTCACCAGTCAAATAATGCTGTCAAGAGTGTGATTGTGTTGATATTATTGACTTGATTCAGGGAACTTGTTTTGAAAGTAACGGACGCTCCAGTAAACAAGAAAGAGATAAAAGACCAACCAGGTTCAGTATCTAAATATGCAACATCAAAGAAGACTTGCATTTCTTTGTCTAATTTTTCAAAAGTTGCTACATACCTAGGTAACCTAAGTAATAAAACTCTATCATGTCAGGGCAAAATGTGCATCCTCTTTTTTCTCAGCTACTCAAATCAGCTGAATTTATTGGAGCTTTTGAGAAGAAAATTACATTCAATTTTTTTCTGAGTAGCTCAACATTAAAATTAGTGCTGAATTACTATTGCATCATGTTAGAGTAAATAATTTAAAAAATGTAATAGCAGTTGAGGTTAATAATGGTTCACCAATAAAATTTGCAAAGGTGCATCAAACTAATCATGCAGGAAAATGTGCTGTAAAATGTTTCAGACCTCAGTCAGAGTCTTCAGAAGTTTCTTTTAGAGTTATTGAACTTGTTGAATGGAAAGTGGAAAGCCAACTTTGAGAAATTAATTCCTCTCATGAAATATGAAAATTATACTGTTTAAATTATTGTAACATTGCCAAAGATTATTAATATAAAAAATATTTTTAAATGTTAAAATAGCTTTTGCTGAAAAGGAGATTCCTTAATCTCTGAAAATTTATATCATATATGTTCCAGTTAGACCTTACTCTCCTCCTTCTTGGAGATGTTACAAATATCAGCAGCATGGTTTTTTAGCCAGTGTTTGCAAGTCTGTTGGGTGCTGCTTTATTCAAAGTGGCAATCTTACTAAAGACAATTGTGGTACTACTGTTCCATTGTGTGTAAATTGCAAGGAAACTCATATGAGAAGCTCTAGAGACTGCCCTTTGATTATGAACTCTTTAGAGATCAGATCTTTGATGAGAAATGATGTCTCCTTTTTAGAAACTTTAAAAAAAATTATCTCTATACTTATACAAAGAGTGAAACCTTTTAGTTTTCCTCTCAAATAAATCAAATGTTCCTCAAAGCCATCATGTGTTCTCTCAACCAGCTAGTAATGTGTCTTGCATAGATTACCAGGGTCGTGGTGCACAAACTCTGCTCAACATTAGTAGTACTAAAAGGTTAATATGTACTTTACTGAAGCCAAATTCACATAGAGTACTATTGAATGTACAGCCTTCATTTAGGTGTTGTTGGATGGGATTTTTTTCCTAAGTAGCAAAAATTTATTTTCAAGAGGTTTATGATAAGATAAAATGATGAAAAATTACTTTAAATTTAACAACTTGTCTCCAGCTCTTGTACTTCCTCCTGTTTATGTTAGGGTTACATTAGGGTTATGCTACATTAGGAAAGGATTGTTTAGACACAATATAACATGATAAAGAGATATGAAAATGTAATCCAAATTACTGTAGACTTTGTGAAATTTCAAAATATTAGTATAGGAATGATTTGAATATCTTTCATATGTGTTTTTTTCTGTGGATGGAAACTTTCCAAAAATAGATTTTCACCCCTTACAAGAATAATTCCTATTTTATGACACTAAAATGAAGGCTTTATGATAAAGAGGACGCTCTGTGCAGTTGTACGCAGTAAAGTAAATATTAATCGTAGTAAAACCTACACCATCTCCTTGAACTCTCAGCCTAGTAAAATTGTCCATGCTGATGTTCACCAGTCACAGGGGCCCTAAGACTTGCCACGGAGAGTTTCCAATGTTAATTGTAACCGTGATACGCAAAATGTACTCGCAACTTGTGATGTTGAAGGTAGGGATGCCCTAGTGGAGGATGACACCATGGATGATTTTTGAATCATCCATGAAAAGTGTTCAGTCTGGAATAAAATCTTCATTTGATAATTTATTTACTTTTTTGGATAAGTTCCTAATTGAAGCCTTATCTTCTAACATGACTTACAAAAATAAATGCCAACATCAACTGTTACTTTTGGGTATGATATGAATTCATTTTGGATAAAAAGTAAGCTGTGAACTTTTTAAATTAATTCGAGAACTCTACCACTTCCCAAGATAGATGTGGTGCAATATCAGATAATTGTGTATCATCAGGTAGATATATTTTCTATTAGCAAACTGGTAGAACCAGTAAGACAAGTAGAAACTCCAAGATACCCTTCTTTTATTCTATAGAATATACACAGCAATCTCAAGCATCTAAGAAAAATTCCAAATAATTTTAAATTTTGTAAGCAAACTAGTTATAAAAATGGCTCATCAGAAAAGCTTCTCCAAATTTTTCAATTTAACTGTAGTGGCTTGTGGAGTAAACTTTCAAGAATTAAATTATATTCGTATACCAAAAAGCCAGACATCCTTTGTTTGTGCAAGACCTGGATTAATGGTCACAAGCCAAAATTTGTTGGTTATCAATGTGTATTGCTGCATAGAGAAAATTGTGACAAACGTGGTTTGTGTTTTGTTATTAGGAATATCAATTGTTGTTGGAATAAGCTATAATCCTTTTTGTTTTCAATGATAAATAAGAACTCATGTGTTCAAGTATTCTCTCCTGTTGGTTACCTAGACATTCTTAACATTTTTAATCTAAATGCTTTTGTTCAGATGAATGAATGGAGTCATTACTAATCACAATTAGGTGACCTGTTTATAATAGTTGGAGACTTCATTGCTCATGCACCTCTCTGGGACTCAAGACACAGATGGGATGCCACTAGTGAAAGGTTAACTCAATTTATAGATGATAATACATTAGGTATACTCAACCCTCCAGATCTCCCCACTCATATAGATGCAAGGATGGGCCCATGCTCTACCTTAGATTTATATCTTGTTCCTCGCAACTCTCCTGGCTGGTGGACCCATGCAAAGAGTTGCAGATCTTGGCAGTGATCATTTCCTTGTAGGAGTTCATTTGGTATTGTTCTTAACGAGGTAAATATTTACAACCCACCAAGGTGGACTACCAAAGATGCCAGCAGGGCAGGTTTTCAAGAGGAGCTATCTTGCAATAAAATAACTACAACTCAACCATCATCAGTAGGCGAGTTAACATCAGAAATCTCCTGAATGATGCAAATAATCATGTTCCCAAATCGTCATGAGCAGGACAAATCTCACACATAACACCTTGGAGGGATCAAGACTGGGTACTTGCAGTGGCTAAGGGATGCAGATCTTGCAATAAGTTGGCAAAATGTTTGTCCCTGGAAAATTTAAATGTTTATCATAGGTACGATTCTGTAGCCAAAAAAAACTTATAAAACAAAAAAGCTGGAATAGTTTTATCATCAGCTTAGACTCCAGCACTCGGGTGGGTGAGGTCTGGAGACTGATCCGGTGTATGAGGGGCAGTCCCCCAAACCCACGGGTGTTGGTGGGGGATGTTGCTAGAAACTCAGTTGGAAAGGCTTCCACATTACAAAATTATTTTTCTAGGCATTACAGGCTGTAAAGTTTATTGAAAGTAACATTTAGGATCAAAATGTGATAGTATTTACTGAATATTGTTTCAAATTGTGTTAACCCATCATATAAAGTTGTAAGCAAGAATATTTTGAAAAAATTTACTCAAAGTGTCTGGCTACATTCAATTTCAGTTAGTCTGTAGTTAGTTAGCTCATAAGTCTAAAAATGGGCCACAGAAACCCAAAATCTGTTCTGACACAGTTGAGTTATATGTGAAACTTGAATAAACTTGAAAAATGATAACACTTCATTGGAGTGAATGTTGAGCTTCATGCTTGAATTGTGTGATGAACCAAAATTTAGATTGGGTGAAGTTTTGTAAGGAAATTTCAATGTATCGTTAGGCAATTCTGAGTTGGCCATTTTCATATCTCTGCTCATTTGAATAGATTTAATACATGCCCTCTGCATCCCAAGGGTTTCATGTTCTTAGATGTGGTCATTACCCTACTTCTGTACATTCAGAGATTCTCCACTCCTTAATTAGGTACCTTATCTCAACAATCAGATAGAAAAAATTATAATCTGTTCATCTTGATTGGATCATATACATAGATTTTGTGAAAAATGTGCAGTAATACTATTATGAGCTCCCTACTTTTACTTTAACAGATTTACTTGACTATTTTTAGTCTATAGCTCTACTCATACTCTCCAACTACCACTATGAGTGGCTGGGCTGCTAGTTTTTTTGTTGAAGAAATCCAACAGCTTTCAAGATTTTTCTGGTTCCCCAAAGAAGAAAAAGAAGGCTCTATTTCTGTAGATCTATGGTTTGTTTACTCCTATGATAAACATGAAGTATATGACTGTGTGTGCTAAACTGCAAAAATTTACTGTTTTAATTGATGTAACATATCATCAATGCTAATGTCATTAAGTGAATATCAATAAAATTAAACAAGATGCATCATTTTGGTGCTTATTTATCGAGTAAAAGAATTTAGCTAAGATGCTGGTCTGGGTGATTTGGTGACTCAGTCGAGTAGTTTCATAGTTCAGGGAGAGGGCCTTGAAATATTACAACTTTAGTATGAAAATGGAGGAGTGCATTACCATTACTGGGTCATGAGTACCAGGCTACTAACTGTTGCATGGTCACAATCTTTATTTCTGTGCCATACCTTGTAGACTAGATTAATAAAAAGAGAGAATTATCCCATCCTGCTTAATAAAATTAATTAAAGTTTCCCTGTGCTGTAGCGTGCGGGAAATTTGGTGTCTGGTGACAAGTATCAGCTGCTTGAGTGTATCCTCTTTAGGGGTTCATAACTGTGCTGTTTTTTATATCCAACTTAATTGTTGTCTGTTGTAACTTAGGTAAATACAAAAATGGATTATTATTTACATTGAATCAGCAACCTGGCCAGAGTGTTCTATTCATCATACAGCCTTCATTTTACCATCATTGGGTAAGATTTTTTCTAAGCTGAGGGAATATGTTATTTAAACTTTAACAAGATGGGAACATAGGTAAGTATGAATTTATATTGTACAACATGTCTTCTGCTCTCACGCTTCCTCCTGGATACATTAGGGTTAGGTAAGGTTAGGATAGAGTTACTCAGACACTTGAAGAGGACTCCCATAAAAAGGCTATTGACCCTGTGACTCCAGCTCCCAATGACTGATAATTGTGAAGTTTGCGTTACTGTTACCTCACTTCATCAAGCATACCCAAATGCAGTAGAAGTATAGATTCTCTAATGAAATCAACATATACAAGTTACTGATGCAATTTGAAGAAATTTTTATTGTACTGAATGCTTAAAATTTGTTTTTTATATGAACATAATTTCAATTTTACTTGGCAGTAATGTCCGATGTAGTATGTATAACTACATAATTTTAGCATCTCAGTGTATAGAATGAAAACAAACTAAAAACTGTATACACACTTTTACTATGACTACTTGTATATATTTAGTGAAAAAATATATCTTCATAAGAACTTGGACCATAGTAATTATTATTCTTTGTGACATTGATTAGTAAATAATTATGAAAATACTAAAATAGCTAAATTATATTGCATTATGAAAAATGTTTGAAATTGAAACCCTACTTTAATTGTAAAATTAAAGAACTCATTGATTTATTAAATTTGAATTATCAGAATAAATAAATTAATATTGCACTATAAAGCCACCTATTAGTTTTGAGAACCAAGAGTGAGAAGAAGCCTGCTTCCCAATGTTGTGTGAGTGGAATTAACTGGTGACATTCTAGCAACATTTCTCTTTGAAATTTTGCCCAAATAATTTCATGATATTGCAATTTGAGCATCTGAGCATCATGGCATCTGAGCATCATGGAGTTCCCAGTTCTGAGGGACATTCCTTTGCAGCGTTTGCTTCTTATTTGCAGCTGCAATAAAATATGAAAGTATATTTATGTATAAAAATCATTTGTTTATTGTCAACTGTCTTAACTTAACTCTAATTATGTATAGGAGTCAGAGTAGGAAGTCGGAGTTGGACCTTGTACCTTCTAACTCTGCAGCCCTGTTCAAGAAGTTGATAATAGTCATAGGAGAGCCCACACTTGGTTGCTTGTCTACCAGATAAAAATAAACAGACAAACCATGTTAATCAATATTTACTATGACTCTGGAGGTCAGAGTCTGATATAAATCGGACTCCAACTTCCGGGATTCCTATGTGTCCGACTCTGACTCCTCCCAAAACCTCCTACTCTGACTCCTCCCAAAACCTCC
>VOMN01121006.1:0-11630 GCA_014899125.1 Orchestia grillus
TTTCTTTCCCGCGTTGTTGCGGTTTCTTTCCCGCGTTGTTGCGGCTTCTTTCCAGCGTTGTTGCGGTTTCTTTCCCGCGTAGTTGTGGTTTCTTTCCCTTGTTGTTGCAGTTTCTTTCCCGCGTTGTTGCGGTTTCTTTCCCGCGTTGTTGCAGTTTCTTTCCTGCGTTGTTGCAGTTTCTTTCTTACCGCCTTACTCCCACACCTGACAGTGCGGGGGCATCTCATCCCACCTCGCCTCTCCCACTCTCTCTGGGCCAACACCTAGGGTACCGTACGCCTATTGCCGGATTGCCGCATCCTTTTGATATTTGCTACCCTACACAATAATGTAAATTTGTCTAAATGAACTAATAGTGAATAGAACTAGTAGTGCACCTGGGGTATCACAGATTACAGGTTGTACGAGCCACATATGGTGCAAATAGCACACGGTAAGGGATACAGGAGAGACAGTGAACACGTAGAACGAGATGCAAGCACTGAAAGGGCCAGATGCAATAAGGTCTAAATTACACAGTATGAAGGAGAAGCGGCCTGAGGTGTGGTGCGCGATACAAATGGCAGAAACAGCGGATGGTGTAGACGGTACAGGTGACCAGGAATACGCGGGGGCCAATGGGATGCTGGTACACGAAACAAAGGACGTCAAGTGAGAACACCAAGACGTGCGCATGCCGCTGCCCTCACGCGCGGCTCCGACGGACAGCGCCTGCCTGCAACTCGCCGCAGCCTGAGGGCAGAGCGACGCGGCCTCAGCTCGGCTTGTCGTGGTAATCTTGTATCCACAGTCCGCGAATGCGGTTGTCTTGTTGTCTCTTGTATTCGAAAGATATTCGCCTTCTTAAGACTCGGCGAGCTATATGCATGGGAAAAAATGAGCTCAAAAGCTCCACAATATAGTTAGCTGAACATTTCAGGCATAAATGAACAAATGAGGCATTCTCTACTTGAGAAATTTATGAGACTCACAGGATAATTGTATCAAAGATGCAATAATTCAGGGTGAACTTTAAGAAAGTCGAACTCTTTTCCGCCTCACCATACTATTCTGCAGAGACAATGCCATTTAGCGTGAAGAAAGGCCATCCGACTCCAAGAGTTAGAGAAACCTTGATTAAAAATGAAATAAATGACCTTCATACGTTCTTTTCAAAAGAGAGTTTGTTGAAAGAGTAAACTTTGAAGTGATGAGCTTCTTTATCCTCACCAAGAACTAAAAAAGTAACGTCTGATGAACAGGTAATGAAACTCGATATTAAAGTTGTAGATTAAAATCAACTGAAGAACTGATGGCAGAGGATCAGTAAAGAACGAGGTGAATGGCTAGTGCCTGCAGGAATACACACAAGGCCCGGAATGGAATGGAGGCTGCGTGGGGGTGAGTAAATTGATGGTACTTGGGAGAGGGCGGCTTCGCATCGGTCTGCTTATAGAGGAGTTCGGATGAGAGAGAACCGTCACGATGGTGGAGCACGAGTGAGCACGCGGGTGGTGCCGTCTTTGGAGTGTACTCCACCACGGAGAGCTCAGGTCTGAGGCGGCTACCACAAAAGGATGTGGGCCAGTGAGGTGCGCGGGGTGTTGGTGAGTGTTCTCTGTCGTCTTAGTTACCTCGACTCGAAGCAGAGTGTAGAGTTGCGAGCTCAAATTAAGAAACATTTTACTGGCTTAATAAATAGGGTCTCGTGACGAGCGCACTGCACATAAACTTCTCCCCTCTCCCGTGCTCCCTCCAACAACGTTAGAAGGAATTCATGAGTCGGACATTCAGAGCTCTGATTAAAAGTGTCAGCAAACTCCCTCTCGCTCCGGTTACCCTGCCCTCCCTCTAGGGCAATTAACTTAGCTTTAATTCAAAATGTTACATTCCTTGCAGCTTCTGGGCACGCGTTCCTTCCAGACCGATTAAATTCTTTGAGGCATTCACTGCAGAATGCCTCCGTTTCCCGTGTTGACCTCAGGAAGCCGTCAGAGAAAAGATTCGTTTCCTAGTTTTTGCTTGGATTACCCACTCAATTTTCTTATGAAAATGGGCATTTTTTGAGATTCTTTCAATCTCAGTTTGCTTTATATTCGTATCTGTAGAAAATTGGAAAGTTCCACTTCATATTTGAGAGATAGTTAAATTTTCGGATCATTTCCCGTAGAGTATGATGCATAAACGTTCACTTTGTTAACATTGTACGTGCTTTCATGACAACTAAATGTAATCGCAACTTTTTTAGTCCCTTTAGACTGCGCTATGATATAGATAATAAAATGAAACAAAAAAATTACAACACGAAAGTTCACTTAGATACTGAATTGCTCAATGATTAAATCTGTTGAGATGACGACTCAAAAATGGTTAAAAATAATCGCAGGCGCTAATGCTCGAATGCAAATTTGCGTTCAAAAATCGGCTATGAGCTTTTCTTGTTCATGTATGGTCAAGTTTACTGCATTAGAATTACCAGAGTTGAATGCTCCGCACTACACACGGATTCATATTATCTTGTCGGATTAAAGTCCACCAAGTTCGCCCCCCCCCTCCTCGAATAGTGCTGGCACGGCTGCGGTAACAACAGGGCTGCCTCCGATGGCGTCATAGAACAAACTTATTGAAGCAAGCTAGCCTGAAGTGACAGATGATACGAACTTATAGTAAAATACACCGTCAGAATACGAGCCTTGTTCATAGTGATCTAAACGAAAAAAGTATCTTTATTCAAAGAAGTATTCCAAACTGAGAAATAAAAGCAATACTTTGATGTACGGACTCTAACAATATCCCCTTCCAACCTAACGGTAATCATCGCTTACGCAGAAGCTATATGTACTAATTATATACAAGTGATTTAATAGAACAGTGCCCCAATATACCATTCTTGAGTGTAGAAATGGAACACATAATGTAGCAGAGGCCTTATACCAAGGCATGGTGGCACGCAAGGTAAATCACGTTGGGCAGCAACTTGCCACCGTAAAGCATGTGCAGCAGCGCATCTTGCTCTGCCTCACAGCACCGACTGCATACCGGAGCAGCCAAACTCTGCAATATCACTGCATCCACCTGATTGAGCCTTCAGCTCCTCAGAGATCTCGAGCTGCGAGAGAACTTCATTGGGCGTATGTGCTGTAGAGAATGCCAGGTGTTTTACGAACACGAACCGCTTTTTGATAATTGAATTGGAAGTTTGGTATACGCTCTGCAGCGTCGGACACACGACTTTGCATTTTATCGCTGCAGCTGACCACTGTTAACTTCATGACAAACATCCCGCAAATCGGGTGCTAATTTGAGAACTAAAATTGAATTACCCGAACATGTTCTAAAGGACTCGTCCATTTAGAATTTCAAAATCTAAATTCATAAATATTAAGTAAAAAAGGCGTAACTGGGTATAATATCAGAGGATGGTTTTCTTTCACGACGCTCGTTTTTACGTGAATGTAAAGCAAAGTTTTATGAGAAAAATTTGAAAACTTTCTACGATGAGTCTTGCTACAAATGTGAGCAGCCGGTCAGAAAAGTTTCCTCATTTACCGTGTTATGAAATCAGTTAAGAAGTAATGAATTAAAAAAATCATTACCACAATGGAAACAATTTGATACTAAGGAAGAATAATTTACAAAGTATGTTATACTAGCTACAAAAAAGAAAATATGCATCCGCCAGAAATCATAAACATTAAGCTTTATTGCTTTATCTCTAATTTCTCATAGTTACACTTTCATGTAGGCAAAATATACCCTTAATAGAAAGAAGAATATTGTTATATTTACATGTAATTCGAATTTTTTAACAATTCTGAATTATTCATATGCTGCGTAAGTGTGGATATCGAAGAAACAAGGAGCTCAGACTTAAAAAAGTTAATCCCGTTCGATCAACAGTTGCAAAATTCAAATAAAATGCTCGTAGCTTCGTAAAAATCCCAACAATGCATTCACTTTGCAGACGGAAATCAACAACATCTCCTAAATAATTACATAATATAACTAGAACAAATTGGTGTTATTTCATCTGATATTGCTTACAGCTTATTACACTTACTTATACGTAGAAACCGTATGTAAGAAATTTTCTGCTTCAAAATAGTTCATTGCTTTTGGGTTAGTAACGCCTGCATATGCGTGCTTGAGCATAAAGTTTGTCTCGTCTCAAATCTTTAACAAAATCTCCTACTACGAATGTTGATTTTGAAGTTTCGTATTCAGCTATCGTTCAGGTTTCAATTCTGTCTTTTTCAGTATTATGACGATATTTTGCGCCTCGCGAAGCAATCTAAGCCATATTTTCATAGCTCGATTCTTTACGAGAGCTCGCAGCCTTTCTTCGCGAAGTTTACAGCATGTAAAAAAAACTTGCGCGGATGTTCTCAAGTGCGGAACGAGAAGGCACTTATGAACAGCGAGCGCAGCCTGCGATGACTGCTGCAAAAATCGCCCATGGCAGTCGTCAATGCCTTCTGAACGCAATGCAAGTTTTTAGGGGTCATTTACTTATCGGAAACTTGTATTATCATTAATGGATAACATTTTCCAACAGCTTTGTTCGCCTCTAAGCGTCTTCGTTAGGATAGATTCTTGTACAGACGTCATTTAATCTTTTCCAGATATTCATCCATCAAGATTTTTTGGCTTTCCTAGAGGTTGTGGAGCGGAGATTGTGCGGCCATTGTTCAAAGGCCTGCTTCATGGGTCCGCTCGGGCGATTGACGACGGCGTATCCTCGTCCTAAAAATAGATCGAATTTTGTCCTCAGAAATTCCACGTAAAAAAGGAAACTCGATCGGCGTATTTGGGAGATTGGAGGCTAGGAACGGGCCGCAAAATCAGGTCAGCAGCGATAAAAGCCGAGTTTTAGCGGAGAATTTAGAGACATCGCTTTATTCACACTCGTATTCGTTGTGTTGTAAGGACTTTGTACGAATCAGACTTAGCAGTGGGAACGGAAGGAACTTGAATATTTATTCCTTCGATTTGTCGAGAGGATGTTTGTAATCTCTAATTCCGTCAACTCTCTGGACATCTCCGTGGCAGGCACTCCATTAGAGGGAAATAATCTTCACTCCCTTAAACACAAAGTTTCGTTCAGTAGAGCAAACTTTGTAGGCTTTCATTCTCTCCGGGCGCTACCGGATCAGCCCGCCGATATCGCTGGATATATTCTGGACTATGGACACAGAACTATGCGAGCACTGTGCGAGATGAGCCATAGGAGCACTTGGAGCATTAGAGCTGAAATCCACACCTCATCTCGCTTCACTTACGATAAACTTCTCAAAAATAAACGAATGCCTTAGGTAAATAAATAAATAAATGTGAGTGCAGATCTCGAATGCTCATCACTGATTACACAACATCACAAGCTGTGGTCCCGCTGCCCAGAAGAGGTCTGAGCGAACAGGAATGAGTCACGCTGGCCAGAGCAGCAGTACGTGCGTGGTGCACGGCGCTTCCTCAATACCAGTCCATCTCTCCTCTTGCTGTCGTCCCGCCGCCCACGACGCAGAATATTTTCCACCACCACGCTACTGAGTTTGACAAGAAGCACTAGTTTTTAGTGTGATCTTGAATGGAGGCTCTGTGTTTCGGCTGAATATGTCGGTGTGTCGGTAAGTTGAGGTTGGCATCACACCAGACCTTGCTGGGTGACAGTCGCAGATCTCAGCCATCGCTTTGCCTCTGCCTGCTGAGTTCTGCGAGTGGAGTGTGAGCGTGCCTGTGTTCCATGGATATTCCTACAGCTCTAGCCTGTTCCATGGCTGTTCTTGTACATTGTTCCATGGTGCTCAATAGCTCTTCCTATGGTCCTTGAGTTAATGCAATCACTTACTTTACACGAAGAGAAGTTCATGATCTTCGTTTAGCAAATTTCAAGCTATGGTTGAGACTAAAAATTCCGAAAAGCTATGACGACAAAATGAACATCATCACCTTCTCACTGCTATCTATGGCTAGAGATTTTATAGTTCTCATTTCATTCGAGTATGTACTCTTGCAATGATACGGATCATGGCTACATTCATGTATTATACCAACAAATTAATTTGATCCCATGATCTACCGTCTGCTGTATCCTCGAGAGACAATCTTCACTGGTCCTCATTCAGACCCAGCACTGTATATGTTCATGCAATTTGTTTTAATCAGATGAGGGCTCACAACTACACGCTCTTTTATCATTACTAACCTATGGTCTTCCATCATTATTACCTCTTATTCTTCCATCATTACAGCCTCGGGTGGAAAAAACACAGGGCAGAAGGCTAGAAGAAGAAGTGGAAGTTCTGGAAGAGGAACTGAAGGAATGAGGAAATGTAGCAAGTGAGTGTAGTGCGTTAGGGGGGAGGAGGGGACTTGAGAGGGTCAGTGCTAATTTTTCCTTCTTCCCGAGCTGCACTCACTCGCTACATTTCCTCATACCTTCAGTTCCTCTTCCAGAACTCCCACTTTTTCTTCCATTTTTACCAATAATCTGTCTTTGAGCTTCCTTCGCACTCCTTTTCCCTCCTCTATCGGTTCTTGTTTCAGTTTGTGACGTTCAATCCCGCGTGTTCCTTCCGGGTCCTTCACTGGTGATGACTGAAGGCTCGCAGCTGCACTTCCTACCCTGTTCATCAAGTTCTGCCCTTTAATGAACATTACCTCAGTAGCCTTCCCGATGTTCCCGCATTTTCATTCAATCACCTTCGTCTAACTAAAGCTTCATGCTTCCATTACAACCCGGTGTTCCTCCATCATTATTACCCTCCGTGTTCCTCCATCATTATTACGCCTCATTTTCCTCCATCGTTATTACCCTCCGTGTTCCTCCATCATTATTACCCCTCAAGTTTCTCCATCATTATTACCCCTCATGTTTCTCCATCATTATTACCCACCATGTTCCTCCATCATTATTACCCCTCATATTTCTCCATCATTAATACCCCCATGTTCCTTCATCATTGTTACCACCATGTTCCTTCATCATTACTACCCCGTTTTCTGCCAGTACTACCCGTAAATCAGGCCGTAAAATTTTTCTCTCTATCATGGGGGTCAATCCTGCAGCGCAGCGTGCGTGTGACAGCGCAGTTCCTCATGCTCCTAGCTCGGACAGAGAGGAATAAAATGATCGATGTGGATTTTGGAGAGAAAGTTCATTTCAATTAGGCAGAAAATTGGCCCGTGGACCGAAATAAGCCATTAGTTTAGGATCTGATTATGATAGTAATAGTTTCGACGGTATAAAAAGGCAAGTATTTCTGTAATGTATCTTACATAAATTTTTAGGTTCCGACAATTGTCGACATGTTGTCGACATGAAAATTAGGTTCCGCTTTACGACTGATGTCGCTAAAATTATGTCGGATTTGAATTATTATTTACATTAATTTTTCTTTATTTCTCCGATGTTATGACCTACTCTGAGGTAATAAACGAATAATTCAGCAAGAACTGTGAAAATGGTAAAGACATTTTGAACGTACCAATTGCTGGGTACCAATTAACGGCAGGTGATCTTGCAATCTTTAATGCCGTAAAACTGTAATCTTTTTAATCGTAAAGTCGTAACATACCAATCGAACAACCAAAAGTTCTTCTCTTGACAACCTGAAGTGACAATGTCTAAAAATTACAAGTGCAATTCCAAGGCGTGACTAAACCCAAGAATGAAAGAAAAAATTCCAGCGAAGTCTGCAGCGCTGTAATCTGAGGGGAAGGAAGAAGCAGCCTATGGCTTTCATTCAGCACATGGAGAACAATCGCTCACTCGAGGTAAGCGTTGGGAATGAGGCTGCGACTCTTACAAGCTCATCGATGTCCCGGAAGCTTCAAGCTCGAAGGGAGAAACAAATCCTGTTCGGCTGCTGGCCGGATGGTACGAGGACTCGCGAGCTGCTCAGCATCTCGCCGTAGTCACATGCGTCTTGTGAACTGCACTACAGGGCAACCACGTGGTGCCTCTGTGCCAGCTTCAAAGAAATTATGCAAACTGTACTAACTACACAGTAGGGCGGCTGTACGGTCCACGTTACCTGCCTCTTACAAACCATATAAAATATACATACTACACAAGAAAACAGCTGTGCACCAAGTGTGGACCACACGCGAGTCCACAACGGCAGCACGGAGCCATCGACCGCCAAGCTTCAGGTGATGCGCCGCCGTCATTGTCAGGCTGGATGCCCGCGTTCCAGTAAGACGAGGGGGGAAAACATGCCCGTCTGATGAAAAATTTCCAAAGCGTTCTAGACTCTCCGTAGAATTTGAGCTGCTCATCAGTTCGTGAAATGAGTGAGTGAGAAGTTACGTCCGAGTAAAACGTCACGCAAGATTGTCGAGTTTGAGTAGATATTGAGAAGGATCTGGCAAAACGTCAACTTTCCCAGACAGGAACCGAGTGCCTCAAACAGGCCTCGCTCTGGTCCAGTATGTATTGCGTGGGCAACGAATACAGCGAGTGTAGGAGTCTGCAACGTGTGTACCGTGTGCAGCTTGAATAGCGTGTATAGCAGTGTGCAACGTGTGTACCGTGTGCAGCAGTGTGCAGCATGTATAGCGTGTGTAGCAGTCTGCAACGTGTGTACCGTGTGTAGCAGTCTGCAACGTGTGTACCGGTTGTAGCAGTGTACAACGTGTACAGCGTGTGTAGCAGTCTGCAACGTGTGTACCCTGTGCAGCAGTGTGCAGCGTGTGCAGCAGTTGGCTGCATGTATAGCAGTATGCATAGTGTGTAGCTGTATGCAAGGTGTGCAGGCTGTGCAGCGTGTGCAGCAGCGTGCAGCGTGTGCAGCAGCGCACTAAAGGGGACAGACCGCTCGCTACCCCATGACGTAAGAACACACAGACAACCCCCAGCCACATCCCCAGCTGAATTCGCCTCCCTCACTCCCTCAAGTCGCCCTCCCAGCGCGCCACACTCACTCGCTACATTTCCTCATTCCTTCAGTTCCTCTTCCAGAACTCCCACTTTTTCCTCCACTTTTACCAAGAATCTGTCTTTGTGCTTCCTTCGCACTCCTTTTCCCTCCTCTATTGATTCTTGTTTCAGTTTGTGACTTTCAATCCCGCGTGTTCCTTCCGGGTCCGTCATTGGTTATGACTGAAGGCTCGCAGCTGCACTTCCTACCCTGTTCATCAAGTTCTGCCCTTTAATGAACATTACCTCAGCTGCCTTCCCGATGTTCCCGCATTTTGATTCAATCGCCTTCGTCTAACTAGAGCGTAATGTTTTTGAAGATGCTATTGTCTTGTCTTCGATTTTGTGCACATATTAATGCATTAATTATGAGGGAATTTTGTGGAAATTCTCACATGATATTTCTCCTTTAGTATTATTAACCAATACGTCCGTTATCTTCGGGATCTTACTGTTCTTTACTATTAAAAAATTTATTTACTTGGACTGAGTCCGCATTCACATTTTCACGCTTGTGAAAATTTTCCATGCCCAGGCGATTAAAATTATCGCATGCGATGAAAGTGAAAGCAAGCAAAATTCCTACTAAACTATACGTCGCTAGCCCCTACGTTTGATATTATAACTACAGTATCTAAAACTGGAGAAATAACAACCCGTGAAACACATACTGACTTCCAGCCAAGAATGAAATCAAATAGAAGAATATAACAACTTACGTGTGTGTTGTAAAACCTTTATCCGACACCATCTATCTTCCACTCTTAACAGTCTTTTTATAAGTGACGAAATGACATCGATTGTGTTTCCATGCTTTGTGTTGAAATTATGATGACTGGGGCGCGGTTAATTGACGACGTAATTTCGATACGAGTATCAGAGAACACCACTCTAAATTTAGCCCAACAAACGCTCGTAAGAGAGTGAAGGTGAGACACAAAGTAGCTCAGCTTTAGGCTTAAGGACAGCGCTGTGCTGGCACTCGCATCATACCTAACACAGCAAGAGCTAACTGCCAGGCAAAGATGTCAATTAGCGCTTTAATTCAAGTTCGTTAGAGTTCAATTTGCTGATTCCGGAGACAACGGAGGCGGAGAGCAGCAGCGAAGGCTGGACTGCAGCCCTCAGCTATTTTCAAGCACTAGCAACAATGTTATAGGAGCATCAATGACAATTCTTCAATGAATTGGGATTTTTAACATTTATTCCCACAAGGCATTCTTAAAAGTACTCGTATTTGGGTAATATTTTGTCAGTATTTCCGTAAGATATACACCCAATAGTCAGTGTTCAACTTCTAGGACACGGTTATGAATGGATCAAATTTTCCAGCGTGAAATATTTTGACATAAAATTTAATGAAATCGTTAAACACCTTTTTTACGTTTGCGTGGAAGAGAAATTGACTTTTGTGTCATACGCAAAGCGTAGATGTAGATACAGACATCGACTGTACGAAAGTTTTTTGGAGATTAAGATATTAAATGGAAATAAGTCTTTTTAAAATTTGTTAGCGGAAAATAAAATACGCAGTATAAATTATATACAACTGCATGGTACAGAAATGGCGCGCAAGCCTTCACGAAAATTTCCTTGTCGCGGACCAGCATTCCATTAAATGAAGTTATAGTCATGAATTACTGCCAGCTCACTGACCCGGGTATGATTCATGTAGGTCATGAGAGAACTTGCTAAACTAAATCATGCATAGGAATCACTTTTAGGCATTCACCTCTCACAAATTCGATAGCTCTTGGAAACAATCTCGAACAAAATTTCCAAAAGTACATTCTCTCGACTAATGACGAGGTCAGAGCTCTAATGGGTGATTCAGCGCGTATTTTCACTTGATTGGAACCTCGTTAGGGGAACGACACATATCTAATTCTTAAATTAGGAGCTGGCTGCAAGCGTTGTGCCAGGCCCGGCACGCTCCACAGAGAAGAGGAGCTGCCGTGCCACGCACCAGACGTGCCTCCGTCCGTGAACACGGCGAGGGTCGCCCCTGTCCCTCGCGACGGTCTCGAACAACAAATGCGCCTTGCGTCGATCAAGACTCTCCCCGCGATGAAATTGCGCTACTGCTACCAGGCCTCATTCTAGAGTTTGTTTGGCCGTGCAAGAATGATTTAACCCGAAAAAGATAAATAGACAGTTTTGGTAATCACTGGGTAATTGTTTAGAAAATAATTAGGGATATCATGAGGGCTGCGACGGTTTTTACCGTTCGTGATACATTCCACTGTAAAAAATGAAAATGTAAAATTTACGTTAGACAGCAGGAAATACCAGTTGAAGGGTAGACACATATGTTTAAACATTTTAAGAGACATTAGTGGTATTGCTCGTATACTTTCAAAATTTATGTTTGAGGCCAGACCAGTTTTTCTGCAGTGAAGGTCTCTTGCATTGTGAATGTCCAGTAAAAGATTTGGAAAAACTGAAAGTTAATTACCCTCGGTATACCCAAACTTGTAAGGATGTTTAACCCATTACACATGAGGAAGAAACTAACTTGGCTAAACAAACACACGCAGCAAAGAAATGTTAACCTTCAGAACACATCGTACGAGTGAGTTTCATTAATCGTATATTCTTCTAATTCCCATCAATTTGCAAGGGTTGTAAGCCATGAGCCCTGGCATGGTCCGAGGAACTATGAGGATAACGGCTCTTATAAAAACGCAGGTTCTCAGAAGTTCGACTTTCCCAGCCTGGTGAGGCCCTCCCGCTC
>VOMN01121008.1:0-30134 GCA_014899125.1 Orchestia grillus
AAGTTTCAGAACGATAGCTCAAACCGTTCTTGAAATATGGACACAAACCACTATTGACTATTATCTTAAGTCATACTGTAAATAGGCTTTCGGGACTTTTATCTTTCGAATCCATTTTCCTTCTTGCAACCTTCATCACTATCTCTTATTTTTCCTCTTTATTTTTAACTTGCTGTTTCTATGCGCCACAGATCATGTGTGGGATTACTCCTCGTGCTTGCGTTCCCCGTTCTCTATAGTGTCTACTAAACGGTGCCTTCTCATCGCTCTCTCTGAATCACATTTCATGTGGATAGAGAGCTTTGAATAATCTGATCTCGGCGTAGTTCAGCCACGAAGTGTAAGAGAGCTTTGCAAGGGAAGTCACAGAAATTCTGCACTCTTTTGATGTCTGGTATGCTAAATCTTTTATAAATATTGATGTAATTAACACCCGAATTGCACAGAAGAAATTTTAAATCCCTGCATGCATAAATAATTGGAATACATGTTATTTCTTTTAAAATTTATTATAATCGAAATAACGATGGCGCTAATTTCTGATAAAATTATAATTGCTATTTACTGTTACTTATGTGATCATTTTGGTTAGTAATGGCCCTATTCTGATGCTTTTATAAAGCTATATTCATACCTTCCTTTCTCACTGTCGGAACCTTATGGTCCCATTTAATTTGGCAAGAAAATTGGACTTAATTTTCCCTTTAGCTGAATATTAACGTTAATTCGCTCCAACTTACTCGAGCTTTGAGCGAAAAGCTAGCAGCTGCCTTGTAACGCTGGACCGTATTGTGCTTTTGGTCGATATAAACAACGTATAAACGACGTTTTTGGTATAAACAACGGACGGGTTCAAACTCGTGTTGGTGTACGCCACATCATTTTTGGCTTCCTGTTTCGGGATGTCTACTTCACGGTCTCTGTGCGGGGCTGGTAATTCGTCGTTCTAAATTGCACATGCTGTGCTTTTAAAGAACAATAGTCAGGGATGTTAAACGTCGTAAATTGGAATAAGAGTAATTAAGTTTTAATTAAAATAGATGCTACAGAATTAAATGAAAATTACAGTTGTAACTAAAATAATTAGGCACTCCGCTATTTCTTTACCTAGGAAATATTTTTCGGTGGAAGTTCAACAACTTAAATTTTTGTCTTCACAGCCTCAATTTCGACCAATTTCTTTCAGTTCTTGTACAAACGTTCTCAGCAGGTTGATAGTGAAACTAGCAGTGCTTTGAGTCGTTCAAATCAACTATAATTGGTAACTGACCATCTCTGAGGGGGCGGAATTCATGCAGAACATGGAAGATCTCGCGGAACTGAACTTTAACGTGACGCTGGAGCAACGAGAGGGTCACGACAAAACCATCTCGTACATAGGCATCTCCGCCTGTGTGCTGATCAGCTCCTGCATCATCTTTGTGAGTATTCCAGTCGTAGTCCCAGCCTGACTTGGTCGCCGAGACGTCTGTAATTTGGGTACCCATGGGTGAGTGCTCAAATGTACCACCAAAATTATAGATGCTTTGGCGGAAAAGTTAGACCGGGGTGACATTAACTATCAAAAGGTAATCGATCCGGAACGCTCTATAATATGCACTATACTCTACATACTGGGTATTTCAGGATTATTTGAACAAACTTTAACATAAGGTTTGTTTCGGTAAAGTAAACTCAGTTTACTCTATGAAGGCATGTACGAAAATACTTAGTTAGAAAGTTACGAAGACGTGAAATCTTGAAAGTACGACTGCATTAAACTTTAAAACCTAGCCACCAAACCGCTGGATTGGTTGTGGGGGGCCCAACTCCTGGCCACTTAAGTCTCCTGACACGACTCCCTAGATTTTTACTTTTGGAAACTCCTAAAGAGTTTGGTCCACGAAACACCAGTGCCATCTAAAGAATATCTCATCGGCGGAATAATTGACGGCTTTGCAAGGATTACTGAAATTCTTAGGTCTTCGTACGAGTTCAGCAATCATTGCGCCGGCGCTTCTACGCATGCATCGCGGCAGACGGACAGAAGTTTGAATACCTACTGTGAATACATAATATGCCATCGAAGACTGTATTGTTGTTCAAAATAATTAACTTGTTTTTGCATTTATTTCTTATTTTCTTGTCGACACGCTCTAACTTTTTAGTCACCGTAACTTTTTAACTAAGCATTTTCGGACATGCCTCTATAGAGCAAAATGTGTTTATTTCACCGACACGAACCTTATGTTAAAGTTTATTCAAAGAATTCTGAAACACCCTGTACATCAGAAGCTAGTTCATTTACTCTGCGTTGCTTCCTCGTTTGGTTGTTCGAAGTGAATGAAAGAGTGTAGAAGCCCAGTCTCACCGAGTACGGTATTGCCACTGCGCTGTTATCTGGTTGTGACACAATCGTCATTGCGTTTTGATTAACTGTAGTAACGCCATCAGGTTGTGACATACCCGTAGTAATTGTTCATTTTCGAACCACTGAAATAGGTCTTTCTAATAGGTAAGATATCTGGGGTATTCTTGTGTTCTCCTTAACGTCGTTATGGGACTCGACCTTCGGGGAGCCGTGCACGCATCAACAGGATTAAACACTTCTGGTTGTGTGCATCTGTTGTGGGCTTCAGTTTTAACTTGACATTTTCATTTTCGCTTCATTTTTGGAAAAGCGATTTACGAGTCGCGTAGGCAAACTCGCGCTGGGACAACGTTGCTTATTCGACTCGATTTTTTCCACACTTGGTGACCTTTATTTAGCCATGGTCGTCTTTTGATCAGCGGTCCCGAGTACAAGTATCCAGTAACTATTTATTTTAACTATAGTTACAAATTTTTTTGATAATAACTTTTCAATTGTCAAGACACTTTTACTGTATTTACAGTTTAATTAAACTTTCCTATGCAAGGAAAGGAGGTTTTCAGTAGGTTTTGATAATTTTCTTCATTCGTTCAACGCATTAAAGTTGGGCAACGAAGCACGAGTAGGGAAGAAATTCTAATTTCATTGTCGACCTGCCAAACTGTAGCCTCATCTGTACTTACATATGTGTATATGCACCAAACACAAAACTATAAATAAACTGACTCCCGTGTTGTATGTTTTTATAGTTAACTCCATACTAGATATAACTGCTTCTATTCTCTTGATACCCTATTTAACGTAAACATCCCTTAGTTATTAGCATTTGTTCTGTGCTTAGAATGCTTTTTCAATTAATTTGTTTGTCTACTTGATAATTCATTTCTGGTCAGCGTTTTCTAGGTTTCGCTACCGTGGTCATGTTATGTCGTTATTGCAGTCACCGTTTTGTGGACTTTTTTGTGATTTTCTTATAATTCTTGAGAATTACATCATTGTCAAACGACCTTTCTCTACACTTTCTATATTCGACTGAAGTTCAGAAGCGTCTGTTACTTTTGCAGGTGAACATGTACTTCTGTTGCTGCTCGAAACTATTGGACTACTTCCAGGACCCCCGAGATGGTATCGAAATTTGAGCTTATCTCAAACAGTAGATCTTCAGTCCATTGTTCTTTTTCTCCCCGCATGATATCCGGGATCTGAATCGAGGGTTGTCAACTGGTTGTTCTCGAGGTGTTGTTATAGACTGGCAGTTTTTGACTGTCGGTGGCATCTTGAAGCGTTATTTTTTGTGGTGGATTATTATGTGCATTATTTCTCTGCATTTTCACCTTAGGCTTCGGTGAAAAACTATGTAGAGTCTGAGTGAGGAGCAGTTCATCACTCCCCTCTACCTACCACGCCTGTTTGGTAGACGTCTTAAATATACTAGCTAATTAAAAGCTAAAATCTACAACAAAAGGTCCAAGAGCTCCTTTTTTTAAATTAGAAGATTGTTGATTTTCATGTTCAAACTTTAGAATGTAGAGACAACGTGTGTTAATTTTTTTACAGATTTATCATTTGCCTGAAAAACCAGTTGAGGACCCTAGCAAAGGTCCAGTATATGTTTAATTTTCTTTTCTATCATATGTGATGGTATTTTGGCTTATGTTTCTTTATTTAATATTATCCAAGAAATGGACACCTAATTTTTGAACGATTTAACTCTCGTTTGCCGGTAAAATTCCTGCAAAAGAAGAATAGTTTCATTGAATGCGTTGTGAAACTCGTAAAATTGTGTATCCAATCGTCCAATTGATACCAAATTATGCCCTTTGAATTGTAAGAGATAATGTTTTGTAACAAACGAGTGTTTCTCGAGAACTTTTTCCTTTCAACAACGTTTCTTGCAGAGGATAAGGACTCCGCCTCCCTGAACTTCCATGCGTGAAATGTGATGTCCGGCCACGCTGCCGCCCCGCCGTGTGCCGGGCACGAGCTGCATCCTCTGCTGACGTCGTGACCTGCACGTCGAGGCTGTCTAGTCCACTGATGCTCTTCTGTACCTTCTATTTAGGCCATATGACTGCCGTACAAATAAGAGTATTTACTCTAGTCATAATATTTCGTGCAATTTCGAAAAAGAGGTATGTTTAATGTTAGTAGGCCAATTTACTCGGAAGTAGTGATGGAGTCGCATCTACTCCATCACTACTGATCAGTGGTGGTCTACTGGAATGATCTACTGAAATCTAAAATGCTGGCGTTAGGAACATTTTCTTGATGAAGCTTTGGGGAAAATTTAGAAGGAAGAAATAAATGACAATTGGAAGAAAGAACGCCATTCACGCATTTACCTCATGAACTTCTTCTCTTGCTGTAATATTTCAATTCGAATTCAGTGTGGTAACCAACAGTCAACAATATGCTAACAGTAGCCTAATAGAAATGACAAATGTCTTCTACTGCAGGAACACCTCTCTAACGAAGGCTTTGATAATATCGTTATTGAAACGCAATGTCCGTTGGAAAAGACCTATAACGTGAAACAGTGCTTGCAGCGTTTGCTTCCGAAAAGTGCAACAAAGATACTCCGGTGTTTTTCAGACGCTGATCACTTCATTCAGTTCATTCCTTTAACTTTTTGTCACGAAGAGCGTGGTTGGTCTCACTAGGCAACATTTCATGCCGATAATCTCCCCTCATTTGTCAAAATAAGCCTATTCTATCCCTGTCACAGACAACTTTCTGAAATTTAGAATGTATTAACTCATAGCTTATCGTTATTGTCAGTGCAGTTCTGTAGCCGTATGTCATAGCTAGCTTGGAAGTGTTTCACATTGTGTTTTGGTGAAGCGTTAGATAGGGTTCGCAGTTAGCTTTGTGCATTTCTCATAGTGCTTTGTATCTTATTGGAAAATCTCATATGTGTAAAATTAAAATAAACACCTTAGAATCATTATGATGAAAGATTCATGTATCAGTGTTTGCCACGTCATATAATTTTCAAGCCAGCTGTTTGTTTGCTTATCGCATTCGATAATTAGATATTGTAAATGATGTGGTCTTTCGTTAATGTAAGCATAAAAGCAGATGTACCCAAATTTATTCGCGTTTAATTTTTGTTTGGTTCATTTGAGCAGCTTAGGGAACAATATAACTTTCGTTATTATTCTCAGGGACTTGAAAATACTCAAAGATTACGACAAGTTTTTTCTGACTTGGTGTTCACAAATTGCCCTCTTATCCTAGAACCCGCTGTAGTGGTACTAATGCAGATAAAATATCATGAAAGGACTGACATCATTCTTACTTTCTATCATAGCAGCATCCTTGATGCAATAGCGATGCATTATCGCTTTACGCAGATGGGAACCATTTTAACGGTGTGTGTTATTTATAAAACGGTAGGCTTCTCTAAAGAGTAATAATGAAAACGGAAGAACACCCTCAAAGTGTTACATGTAAAAGATTATTCGCCTCTGCTACCTGGCTTTCATGAGAAAGTGCATGTATCAATTTTGCATGTATTTTCTCAGAATGAAGCCTAGGTTACCCGCAATTGAAATTTATGACTAGACGTAGTACTCTTATTTCATAATTTTTTTCTCAAGCGCCAAATACTTACAATTTTCGCTGGTTTGTGGCCAGTCTTTGCATGTTCCATGGTACCGTGTCCTTCTTCCGTATGAGGAGTCTAAGGTTCTCTAATTTCTTACGGTTCCATATTTTGCTTTAAGTATAAAACTTTTTATTGATGATTTTTCAGTTTCTCATTTGAAGTCATTCCTTCATTAGTTACGTTGTTTACTAGTTATCATTTCTGATTCCTATATGCTCATTTTGACTTGCTATAAATAAGAATTCATGGACATTAATTATGATTAAAAATTGAATGTGATACATTCTGTGAAACACTCGAAGAAACGATACCTATTGATAACATATGTGTTAAATAGCTCTTCTGTACTTGAAATATTTTTGAAATTTTTGATGCTCTTGGAAACGCTGGTTGTGCCTAAGTGAAAATTTCAGCTTCCAATATCGTAACGTTACGTTATGTCACTAGAGTTTATAAGAAATCCCGTGAGGTAATTTATTTTCGAAGAGGTATACGGGTCAAATGAATATTTATTAATTTTTTTAAAAGCAGAGACATTGTTTTCATACCTTCTAGGATTGTTATTCATCTTTTTGCCTCTTCCATCTTATCTTATCTTATTGTATTTATGCGCAGGAAATCTTGTGTGGGAACACACCTGTATATAGATAGATTCCAAATTTTCTAAAGTCCATACTGAATGGTCCTTTCTTTTCGCGCTCTTTAGATCACATAACGCCTGAACAGAGAGCTTTAAACCAACTAATGATCAGATCTAACCTTTTGAAAATAGGCTTTGTTGTCTTGTGGTTAGATTTTAGAAAAAGGCTGTAAATGAAGACTTTGATGACAGTCTTGTCTATTTCATGTAGCCGTATTCGTACCAAGATCTATTAGGCACCGTCGTTTCGTGTCGTTACTCTTATATACAAGTGAAAAAGAGTTCGAAGTATTCATTCGTGAACCAAACGCAATCCCAATTGATTTATACGTTGGAGTTTTACCACTGAAATATTTACTTCCTAGCATTATTAATTTTGATCGTTCATTTAGCAAGCTTGGTATTTAAAGCCAAAATTATATTAACATGATGTACTTATTCAGTATCTCGAGACGTAGACACAACAAATGAAATTAGCTTACGCTGCTCTCTGTCTTTCATACCTTGTAGTAATGTCAAATAACAATAAATATTCGGAGCGCCACTTGATACCGGTACATTTTTGGCATCATGTTAATTTCGGGTGATTTTTACCATAAAAGATCTGGTTGATGCCAATCTATACTTGAAAAATGTTTGTGCTAAGTAGTCTATGTTTACTCGTAGATTTTCTTGTGCTCGTATCGATTGAAAATTCATGTTATATTGATTAATTCTAAGTGTCATCCGTATAGTACGCATTTTAGTGTTGGCGGCTGTTCGTTGAGTGACTCGACCAAATAACTGTTTTTTCAAGAAATTTCCTTCCTCGTTTCTTTGGAGGAACGTTCTTTGTTCCTCGATCGTCTTTTTTTTTGTCCATCAGTTTAGGGTGTTGAGCAGCCTTCGAGCCTAAGGATGAGTGATCGGTTGCCTTCCTTTCCGGAAGAGCTGAGTGTTTGTACTGTTCTCCTTCAATTTCCATTTCATGGTATATTGGCCTATTGTTTGAGTAGCGTTCTAATTAGTTTACTGCTTTTCATTTCGTCTGTTCGTCTATCGAGATGCTCACGTATCTTTTCCCAGCTTCAGCTGCGCCGTTCCTTGGCTAAAAGTTTGTGTATATGCAAGCTTTTTACTATCTGTAGAGTTTAACTGCCTGTGTAAATGGTCATGAGGCCCTTGGTAACGTATTATTCCAAGCCAATCTATCATGCAAACTAGATAAAAATCAACATAACAAGGTACGGGACCTAATTGACTCTATGCGCCGTTCTTCTGACTCTTTTCCCCACGGTTGATCAATTTTCGCAGTTGTATCTTGGGAAAATTTTGATACTGATTTTGTATCGCTTTCGACCCTAGTTTGCTCTACCTTGCTAGTTTCAGTACAGTAATAAGTATTGATGAAAATTTGTACACTCTGTACCGGCTATAAACTTGGTATGAGTCTAGCCCAAAATCTGATGCTTCGAACAGCAACTAACCGGTAGCATAAATACCCATGCAATCGTACATCGTCGGCCCACTGCATAATTTTACGTCCCAAAGTCTAATTTTTATCTAACTTTCGTTTGTTTTCGTTATAAGACTTTCAACAGATGTATACCATGATCGCTTGCAATAACTTTCATCTTTATTTAAAATGTTCACCGTAACTTAGCCCGGGACCACTTAAATGCCCTCCCAATGATCTGACCGACTTTGAACACAAACTCTTTCTCGACACTGGGAGAAGTACCAAGGTTTATTATACTATATTTGTCTTGAATATCGTAAATACACTTGTTAGCTCGCATCATCAGAAAAGTATAAATTATTTGCATTTAGAATGAACTACGTTACTCGTGAATTGAAGTTTAGTCTAGGGAAATGTGAAACACAACCGCTCTCCTTTTTCTGGGCTCTCAAGATGATGACTCTTGTTTATAGCGTTGAAAATGTATTATTGATGTGCGTTTTTGAGGTTGTCACTCGTGGTGTTCCAAGTCGTGTATCTGTATGCGCCTTTCTAGTCTTTGAAGCACACCGACTCCTCTGCAATGATGTCGCTACTGCATCACCAGCTTTGGCAACTGTAGAGCAGCCTCTCGTTCACAGTTTCGCGACCTCATCACCTGCTTTACGCTAATTTTTATTTGTTTTCTTTGTCTCGTATGTACTTGCAGTTAAGCGCTCCTATGATACCACGTTCCCTCGCGTGTTGGGCCACGGATGTACCAAACAAACTATTCATTCCGCTTTTGGGTTATGGTTTGCTTGCAAGTCAACACTCTTATTTTGATTATTTTTTTAGAACACTGTTATTTGAATAATTAAAATAACCAAAGCCGTTAATGTGGGTAAACAGAAAAAGCAAATAAGAAGAAAGCTTGTCTAACTACAAAACACGAAGTGTCCTTGAATTTGAACCTAACCTGAGTCAGGAATATCCCAACGATGGAGCGGCGTAACGCGAGGAACGTGTTAAGCTTGGGGCTATTAACTGCAAAATTAGGCACAGTTCTTGCATGACTGATGTTAGTAGTTCTTATTTGTGTAGAGTAGTTGTGTGCCGATCCTGCTTTTACTCTGAATGTCGAAGGCCTGCATGAACCTTCAACTGTGTGAGTCATATGAACCCGTGTAATACCGTTATACGCATACCCGTGTTCATGAAAGATCAATGTTATAACACTCTGAAAATAGATGAACCCAATGTTGTAGACTAGAGAATACAGTGATGTAAAGTTAACGTTTATCTTGTCGCTGTGAGAATTCAGATTAAATTCGAATCTTTCACTTAAAATTTTGCAAGTATGATTTTCATGTCTCATGAACCCTCGGAGGTTTATGTAAACACATTTTTTCACTCTCAGCCTTTTCTTGTGAGTATCTACGTCTGTTTTTTCACTTCATTTCTTGCCGATTTGAGATGCCATGCTTCCTCCTTGCCAGCCATCGCCCGACAGTATAACTAGATATCAACTGGATCATCGCTATATAAAGTCTCAAAGCTGGATTTTAGCGAGCAAACTCAATTAAGCTTAGTGCAAGTGCATGATCTCACATCTATTGTAACGTTGTCTTTCGTCGACCTAGAAGAAGACTCCTTGTGTTCCACATCGATATAAGAGGACCTAAGTGTCTTAGGTCTACCAGTATCTCGGGCGCGTCTGATTCACAACAGTGCACCTCTAGCGTCTCACGTTTATTCTAATGTACCATTATAATGTTTCACGTTTGCCATATTGTGCCTCCACTATCTCACTTCTGTCGTATCTGTTTTACGACCGCCTCAATTTACTCGTGCATTTCCATGCCACTACGAATGTCTCCACTCGGCTTTACTCTAGTGTGGCCTGTCGTTCTTCTAACCTCCTTCCATCTGCGGTAGTGCATTTGATATTTTTCCTTCATTCGTGTATTTGTCATATTTTTTTTTGTGTACGGTAGCACATTTTTTCAAATGACAACGAAACTGCCATTTGTGGCAATTATCGTTATGATTGTGAAATATACTTGTGCAAGCAGAAATACAAGTCGCACATGCTTTCCTTAACATTTTTGTCAAAACTGTTGGACGACGATTGTGTCTGTAGATGCACGTTCATTAACGGACTGTCTGAATCGATTCAGATCAACTCTCGTTGCATTGAAGTCCGCGTTGCGCAGACTAGCCACATTCTCGACGGCTCCAGTCTTAATGCGTTTAATCGAATTGTCGCAAAATAACTAGTGGTGGTCCTAGATATGCATCGTACTTGTTTCATTCACATTTGGTTTGGGTATAACATTATTAGTGACAGCCGTTCGGAATATGAGCTCGTGACACGAGAGACATTCGGCACATATTCTTATTTCGACACCTGTGATGTGCTTTTGCTTAAAGAGCATGTATTTCGAATGCCTACTAGTTAATTTGTGAACGTATAATCGTACATAAAGCAAGAATGGCACGCATAAAAGACAACTCGTATTCTTCTACGAGGTTCGCGTCGAGTGTCGGCAAAGCACACATGAGCAGTAGGATGGTCATTTTAACAGGAAATATCTCTGCTCTCCAGTGCTTAAATAATTACACTTCAATAAAAATGTACATATCAAATTGTGCTTCTTTGCCTCATTTAAGGCTCGTTCCGCTTTGCACATCATGTGGTCTCTCAGGAGTCTGGATGGACCAGACGGCACATGAATTGCTTCTGATCCGATGGAAAGGTATAGCGACAGCGTGGAAGACAGCGAATTTACGAGCTTTCCAAGAATTTACATTTAGGGCTCGAACAAGTGCTGACCCGAGAAGAAAAACGAAGATTAAAAGTTATGGGATCCCTTAATTTTATATCGCGATGAAGTTTCGTATATGTTCGTATGAGGAGACAAACGTCGGATGACAAACTTATTGCTGTGAAGGAAAACTGTTCCCTATGAAATTTCCACCCGGCGGCGGCACCCCACTGGGGCTGGGGCGTGAAGGCACAAACAACTCCAAGTATCCTAATATCACCCCCTCAGAGCGGTCGACAAGATGGAAGTAAAAGTTCTTTGTATTTAAAACTTCATCGCAATACAATGGAATTTAAAGGTCACCCAACTTAAACTCTTTATTTTTCTAATTTTCATGTCTTTGAAACGAGCTCTCGCTCGAGCCCCAAGTGTTGGCTTCTCGGGAAGCCTGTTGATCCTCTGTCATACGCCGGTCTTCGAGTGAAGGAGAGGGGCCCGTGTACGACCTGTTGGTCAGATCAGAAACAAATCATCGTCCGCCGCCTCCGCCATCCCGGCACTCTGAGACAGACCTGACGAAAAAACGCAAAAAGTGAAGCGACCCTCAAATAATGAGATACTAAAAAGGAGCTTTAGTTGTGAATCCTTCTAGTGAAGGACAGTAAAGTTGGCACTGCGGAAGATGAATAATTCATGTTTCTTGAACCACCCCAATGCGTTCATAGGTCCAGCGGTACCGTTTCCTGATTTTGCTAGTTTCACACAAATGATAATGAAATTTGATATCGAAAGAGATTGGTGTATCAGACCCCAATATATTTACTAGTTTAAAAATAAAACAGGTTTTTTAATTCATTTGCTTACTGCCTCGTAGGTATTTCATAGTTGATAAATGTAGCTTTCAAGCTCATATCGAAAGCATCGCTTGAAGATAGTTTATTCTCGTTTTGAAGTTCACATAATAGGTAAATATTTTATTACTTATCCCTATAGACTGCAAAAATAATTCATCCACTTCTAAAACAGCGTACGGCATGTCGGTTACTACCCTTGCTTCGTTGCTTTCATACCTCATACCCTCAACGATATCTACCAACTCTCAGCCAGTACGTTAATTTAACAAAACCATACTTATTGATTCAACAGTATTTACTGAAATAGATTTTGATTATTATGGAAAACTGCCCTGACACAGTATCCTGAGCTGTAAACTGGTACTATATAACTTTTTTAAATTCAATTTTACTCGTGTGTATAGCCATACAGTTTGATAAAACTATTACGACAGATATACAATATGCCTCTCTATTGAACGCATTTAACCATCCAAGTCAATTCAACCTAGATCTTTCTTTTCAAACACAACTAACATTGAAATTCCTCTACTTATAAGTATTGCGCACATATAACTATACAGTCAAGCGTACTACAATCTCGGCTATAGAACACATTTAGTTGACATGACAGGTCCACTTTACTTTCACTGTACACCATCAGCAACTAGTACGAGTAGAAGGTCACGTCGCTTCCACCCAGCGGCTATCTCTGGGTTGCAAAGCGCAAACAATGCGCGATCCAGCAGACCGCAAGACTGGGCGCTGGTTGAGTCGCATACAGCAACGCCCCCCTGATCAAGTCTGCTAGCGTGACATCCCAGGACTCCCACCTCGCGAAAGCAGGCTGTCGGGGCACTAGCGTAGAGGTAGCAGCACTAGTGGTGTTCATTGGCCACTTGGTCAGGAGGGGAATGAACTTCTTCCAGAACGCCACTCTGCATTGAGTTAATGAGGCATTAGTGCTGCGTGAATAAAGCTAGCGCCTAAGAAGGACGGAAGAGAGAGACGAAGGCACTACAAGGAGAAGAAAAATGAGGGAGGAAAGAAGCAAATGGTCCTTTTAGAAAGTGAAAAGATAGAAAAACTGAGATAACATGGGAAACTTAGAACTTAAATTAGTTATAATACACAAGAAAATAAAAATGAAAAAATTATTAGAAGGAAAGAAGAGGACAGCGTAGCAAAAAGAAAAGCATGAAGGTGTGGGGAGAAGTGAAAAAAGTATACAATCTACACGAATCAGGAAAAGGAAAATACATCACAAGTATGTAAAAGGATAAGTAATACCTGGCAAAGAAATCGTAGAAACAAGGAATTACAACTATGTATGAGAAAGTGAAAGGAAAGAAAATGAAATTGGAGAAATATGCAAATTTACATTCTTTCATTCAAGAAAAATAAATCCCTGAACATAGGAAAATATATCGATTGTAAGTGGAATACGATTATTTCTACATAGGTCTGCAAAGAGGGTTTCGGTATCGTCACAACCTTTGGTTGCATTTTAGAGAAATTAAGTATTATTCTGATATATGCCTTTATCACTAATATTTCTCCCAAGTAAGCAATGAGATCTACAGCTTAAAAATTAATTTAATTTTGGATGCCATGCAACCAACATGCAGCGAAGCTATTTATTTTAAAGTTACAGTTGAACATTTACGACAGTACAGTTCATTTTTGTCGCATAGAACGATTCACAGTTGATACGCAAGATAGATTAGCCATGGGAATCTATCCATTTTAACATTAAAACTCACAAAAAACGCCCCTTGGATCTAAAATCATTTAAATTTGGAAGTATGAATAAGACTAGATTGATGTTTAAAGCAATAGCGATGAATATTTTCTGATGACATGCAATGCGTTCTGTTTGATTACGCAAACATATTTTATTAAACGAAACATTTAAATAACTTTTGTATTTTTAGGTTTTGTACAATGTAACATTCTAATTTTTTGTGCCATATAAAGAATAATTTATTTTAACGATATTGTATGTTCAGTAAAATAATTGTGCTCCTAATTGTCATGTCCTTAAGAGTTTGTGAAATTTTAGTACTTCGACTGTTCATTTAGATTATGTAGAAGCACAATATGATATTACAATTGGTAAAAACTCTAGCTTTACTGAAAGAAATCGTGCTAATATTACTTCCATGCTCGAAATTGGTATATCAACACAAGAAATATCAAAGTTACGTCGTGATTACCGTACGATCAAATCATTAGTGTTTTCTGGTAAAACATGCAAAAATACACCAGAAAAGGCGCATTTACGAAAGTTACCAGCAAGAATATTTGTAAAATAGAGTTAGAAATTTCCAAAACTTCTCATTCTACCAGCAAGAGTAGTTTGGAAGCGGCTGGTGCTCCAAAAGTTGTAAAATCACGAGGTGCAGGATCCTCAAGGCCCTTACCAAAATGAGGAGGGCCATCAATAGGCCTCCATTGAGCAAAACAAACAACTAAAAGGGTTGAATGGGCACAGAATAACATGAAAGTCAATTTCAGCAATATAATTTTCACCGATGAATCACGTGCAACCCTCGATGGCCCTGATAGATGGTGAACTGGTTTGCTGTTGAATGATCGTTCGGCAGGACTGCGCATTTGTCTACAACAAGATGGTGGGGAGTTATAGTTTGAGCAGGTATCCTAGGAGACGAGTTACTTGGCCCCTACAAAGTACCAAAGATATTAAAACTTTTTTTAAATTCACACTGTAAGCACTTGGAGGACGCTTTTCCTACTGGCTTGATGATCAATCAATTGTGAAAAGAAGGTTTTACAATTTCAACAGAATAACGCACTTCAACCCAGATCAAAGAATACAGCCAAATGGCTCTGAGACCAAAGATTCAAAGTACGCAATTTGATAGTGCGTCCTAAGAACCCCGATTTGAATCACACAGAAAATTAATAGTCCATTGTCAATAGGAGGATTTGTGCTGATGGCAAGCAATATTAAAGCCAAGAGTCTTGCAGGGAGCAATTGGAAGTGTTCGTCGATCAATTAAACCACCTGAGATAGCACAATGGTCAACAGCACTTGGCAGACGTCTCGATAGGGTATTGAAGAATAGAAAAAAACATGTCAGCTCATATTATAGATAGACTGCATTAAAAGCCTTAGTTGTTTCATCATTCGTTTATACATTATTGTACTCAAAAATTGAGTTCAGAAATTTGTAACTCCATCAATACAATACAATACAAAGTGAAAAGGTTATTCTTACTTTTGTTTTTTTGTACGTATAACCGAAGTGAACAGTAAATAAGACATTTATGAATAGATTAAAAATAGTAAGCCTTGTTTCACTCGAATATTCAAATTGAGACTAATAATTCAAAATTAAAGTCACAAAACTTGCTATTTTTTCTATAAATTGTATGAACATGTAGAATTGAAAGTTCTTCAAAAATTACTTTTCATAATCAAGCAGAACGCACGGCATTCCTTATGCTAACACAAAGTTCAGGAAAAAAAATTGATCACGTTCCATTGATTGGAGCGGTCGCACCTGAGAGTTCAGAACGCAAGGAGACTTTTTTGCAGATACAAAATGTAACCAACTTTCACTGAAACTATAACTGGTCTTATTAAAAGAAAAGAGTAAGCAGGTGAGAAAAATCGATTCGTGCATAAATTAAAAAAAATGGCATAAAACTCAAGTACATACACCAACTGATCTTATCAAAATGCCATGAACAGAACATTACTACCCAGCCAAAAAAGTTTGTCGCACCGAGATAAATCGTAAATGTAATTTAAATAATTCTTCGCAGATTTCCTCATAACAAGTTTAAAGAAAATGAACATGGTAATAACGGCTGCGTCCAGCCCCGCAGGTAGTCGGTACTGCACGTGATCTCTTCTGGAATATCGAGCATAAATAGTTCAGCTGAAAAAAGCCTGCAAAACAAACCTCCGCCTTCAACAAAGGAGTCTCTAGCTTTACACTGGGCTGGGGATTCCACCAGAAAAGTGTCTCAAATGATGGCCATTGGACGTAGGACTGTGCCAAGAACAATTAATTGCTTAGCGAAAAAGAGATAGTGAAGGCAATCTGGCGGCGGCAACAGTGACAGCTAAAATTCTGAACACTCGCGACCTGCGCTCTCTGAAGCTTTTCAGTCGGTTGAAAGTAGACCGACTGAAAAGTATTTTACAGTTGATTAGAGCGCTTAACGAAGGCCGTAAGAAAATTTCTGCTAGCACCAAGTGTCGAGAACTGAACGAAATGAGTTTATGGAGCTGAGCCGCCACCAGGAAACCATTGGCGAGTGAAATTCATCAAACGGAATGGCTCCAATTTGCGCAAGACCACAAAGACTAGACTATAGATCAATGGGAACACGTCCTATGGTCACATTAATCAAGGTTCACTTTGTTCCAGAAAAATGGCAGAGTTAGAGGGAGACGAGAAGCCCATGAAGCATTGGGTCCTTGTTGGACAGGCTTCCGGGAGTAGGGTAATGTTTTGGAGGTGCTTCTCATTGTCAGGATAAAAGTGGTGGAAATAACAATTAAGCATAAATTCCTCTTAAAATTTATACGTGGAACATGGATCGAATGGGAATCAGTATGAAAATTCATACGGCAATTTGGATCGTGATTTGAGCATTCCTAACGATTTATTCTTATACCCATTTCCATCACATCAGGTTCGGCAACCTGGTGTAGCAGCAAAACGGAATATCAGGACTATTTGGACATCTTATGTGACCAAGTCGCACGCACTGGCATTTGGTGGACTATCTACACGAATATTTTCACATATTTATTACACAAGTGACATGTGTTATCCAGGGTCTAAGGGAAAAAAAGGAGAACAGATCACGCCTATCAGAAAGTGGCAACCTGAACACTTTCACCTCTATGAAACTTTGCGATAAAAGAATGTTTTTTGAGATAGTAACTGTTCAATGTTTGAAAAGAGGAAATTTGAAAACAAAATTACCCACAAATTGTTTATAGATTTACTTCACAGTAATTGTTGAAAGTTTCCACCACCCATATCGATGCACATCAATTTTTGGGGACACATGAAAAGCCTTGTCTATTCAACACCTGAGAAGCCAGAGGGAATTGCAGTGGCTTCTGGCGATATATTTCTGCAATACCAGACCTTTCCCACCATAACCGGTTCGTAAGTCGATATCACAAGTGTATCGATGTGGGTGGCGGAACTTAGAGCAATTTCTATATAGTAATTGTATAAATAAATCATTTGGGGCAATTTAGTTTTCAAATTTCCTTCTTTCAAACATCTAACAACTAATATCTCAAAAAACATTTCTTTCATAAAGTTTCATTGAGGCAAAAGTGTTTAGTTAGCCACTTTCTGGTAAGCGTAAAATGTTGTATCTTTTTTTTTCTTAACATCCTGCAATGCAAGATTGGTGCAGGGATCACAAGGAATTTTCTTCACTCTATGGAAATTTTTTTGGGAACAACTGGAGAAGGAGCTGCGTTTGAGCTCAACGTTTGCTTGTACTTTGGACAAGTATTCGTTCAAGTTGTTCGCAAAATCTCGTAGAATGTATGCCTAACAGAATGAAAGCTGTAATCAATGTAAAAGGGGGTTCAATAAACTATTAAGCTTGACGGTTTCCGTTACATACACATTTTTCCAGGACGCGACAAACTTTCCCAACGAGTATGTATCAAAAAAATCCAAAACAAATCTTTTCAGTTACCACCTTTGAACTCTTTCTCCATAGCCAACTATGTCTTTCTGGTTATTCAGTAAATTCCTATACCTTGATAGAATAATTCTTGATCACTTCAACAATAACTTCAAAAACGTAAACTGAACGTAGACAGAATTTTTTCTGAACTAACAGCCATCCAAGTACAGATTTTCCATAATTCTCATTTACATCATTTCGCTGACAGCGAAGAAAAGAAAAACACTCAAGTGGCACTTTAAACAAAATCTTCGCTTTGCCAAGTACTGGACTAGCTTAATGAGAACGCGAAACAATAAAATTGCTCCCACAAAAAAGTTAAATATCAGTGACTTTAAAGATTTATCTTTTTAAAACAGGGCCTGTTCCTTCGACAGAATCATGAAGTTCCCAGAACACAAACAGAAAGCACTATAGGAAGCACCCCTCCCAACACACATACAAGTGCATACAAAAACACAAAATTTACACGAAAACACAGGTGCATAAACACAGGCACAGATACACAATATAATCCACAAGCAAACACACACAATGACAAACACATTGAGTGTTTTTAGTGTTTTTTATATGGTTTAGTTGCATCCTTTTAAAAAGTTTCAGTAGTATAAAAACAATACAAGGCAGAAAAGTACCAATCGTCTCTTTCTCCAGCAAGTACACTATCTCACGCTCATTAATGTGCAACCTGAATCCTCTGACAAATTTTTTTCTTAACACTCATTTACATCAAACAGTCGACCTTAACCTTCATTAAAAAAGGGAAGACAAAGAGCATAAAGAACTCAGAACTCAATTGGGTCAATATAAATATTGACCCAATGTCAATATTTATAAATCCCATAGCACGTATATTTTCTACATTAGTTTATATTTTCGAGAGCTAAAAAAAAGTTTGACTAAGAACCTTCGAATGAAACAGCCTAACACAAAAAGAGTGTACGGGCTAGTTTCTCTACCTGAAAGTATCTATTGGCACTGAATCCTCGCTGCGTGAGGCATCCCTTCTCCACTCACCTGTCCATGAGGAAGTTGTACCTGACAGAGTTGTTGAGACTGACGCTGAGTAAGGCGTCCCCTGGGCGTCTGTAGAGGGGCCAGCTCTCGCTGCTGCCCGGGCCATTGGGATGGCTGTCAGAAGGAGAGATCGTCAGACAGTAAAGGCACAGGGCTAAATAATAACTTGCCAGGTTTGTGTTGTAAACAGTTAGTGTGCTGCAGAATATTTCTTAAAGACTGAGATAAGTATACTCTTCTTGTTAAATTTTGAGGTTAACCGTCGAACACTCACGGATATACAGGGTGCGGGAGCTACCTGACACTTTTAATGTTGAATAGAGAAGAATATTGTAGCATGAAATGAATACATGTAAATCAAATTTTAAAAAAATCCTTGATATTTCGGTATAAAATCATTCTATGAAGACACCTTTAGCTTTAATGACTGCTTCTATGTAGGATCAAAATCGTTGACAAGGAGTAATTAATTACGGACACTGATTTCTCCTGCCATTACAGTGGACAGTTTTTATACATAGCTCCTTATGGACCCTAATAAGTTCTACGACTTCTCGGACATCCTACAGGACCATATGCTAAGCGTATACATACACGCAAATATCCTAATGCATTTATACTTAGCTTACACGAGACTGATCAAATCCAGAATGTATTAAGCGGAAATGATATGATTTAAAATTAGAAATTCAATTATGTCCAATCAATGGAGACTGTGAATTCTATAATATACTCTGAATTAATTTACTGACCTAAAATCCAAAGGGTTTTTCAACAGTCTTTTAGGATATGAGACTATAATTGAACAGTAACGTTTTTAGTATCTTGATAGAAAATAGGATTCAAGATTCCTTTCGAACGCTTGGAGTGTACTTACGTCACGAACGGCCGAAGGCAACGAGGTTTTGAGGTTAACTATCGAACACTCACGAGAATACAGGGTGCGAGGGCTTAGCTATGAAATGGTTCTTATTCATTTAGGACATCACCTGGACAATGGCAGTCTTCATTAAAGGTGTGGTACTATGAGGGCATCGATAAATCCCCTGCTTTTAACAACGCTGCATATTTAATAGTCACCAGAATTTAAATCTAGGGAGTTTGGGGCCACATATTGGGAGTCACATGATCGCAAAAATTCGATAACCAATCTTGAGTTACTATGGTTTAGTGAGAAGGTGTGAGTCTTACTGAAACACGTATGATTTTCCATTGAACACTTTATATACCCATGGCTCAGCAGCCGTTCTTCGATCAATCCAGCAGCATTAGCCCTAAAATCCAGTGGGAAAATGTTCATGACCTTCGCGATACGTCATCATTTGCAACTCACAACTCCTACAACCTTCACGATAGCCGAAAATTTGGGTGTGCATCGCCCTGGGTTAATTTCTTCGGTTAACATCTAAATTTAAATAGATTATCTGACAACATAAATAATTCGAGTATGTCATGAACTGAGATCGACATATCTTCAAATATCCTTCCCATCCTGGACATTCTTACTTATGAACAGCCTCCTAACAACACAAAAATTGTAGTGAACAAAAATGAGCTGAATTGAATTGATCGAGCAAAAACCGTGCTCTAATAAAATTTAACTGCACGAAACTGTGGTTTTACACGAAAAAAACGGAATATACGGCATTCCGAGCATCAAAACAAAACCTACAACAGCCCGTTACAAATATTGATTGTTACTGGGTGACTACCTAGGGCTGCTATTGTGAATCGCTAAATTTTGTAATTAAGTTGAAAAAGAGATGCACTATTAGTTGGACTTTCCAAATAAGCCCAGGAATCATACATGTTGCACGAGGAACGCGTACTATACCTTTCACTTTGATAAACGCTAGCTTTCACAGTACGAATGTGAAGCTCAAGTGGCAACGTTAGTATCTTGCAAGAGCTAGTGGAGGTAGAATATTATTTCCTCTATTAAATTACCTCTTCTAAATCACCGATACTTCAGTGTGTTTAAATTTAGTAAAGTAGAGACATAAGTTCGTAATTTGCCAAATTTAATACTCTCTTCAAGTTCGATGTACCATCAGTCACAATTCAATTCTTTTACCATTATCTGTTTCAACAATTTCAGTATTAAGCCGTAGCAACATTCGTAATACTTTGTGAAAATCAAGAGATGGGAAGCTATCGTTATTTTAATGCACCACAATTCTATTCTACTACATTGATGTTTCATTCTATAGATGTATTCAGTTACATATATAACTTTGCTTTCATTTTATGCACAGTCTTTCAAAAGTAATTTTTTATTGTATCATGTATGAGGAAGTATTCAACGAATTTCTAAATTAATTCAAGTTTTGACAATTATCACCGCACAACAATGAATGCTCAGCCACTAAATTTGGACGATATTAAAGTGAGTATTAATTTTTAATTAATATTACTTATTATTAATATTAAATATCATTAAAATATTAATAATTTAGAGTATTAAAGTGTGTCATTTTTGATAACATTGAATTCTTAGTCATTCCAAAACGATTTACCATAACCCGAGTATGGGTCACTCATTTTGAAATGAACGATCTTCTCTTTCTATGTTAGGGCATAAATTTTCACAGTACAATTATGAAACTCACAGGACACCGTCAATATCTGTTCCGCAATAACTAGTGGACACAAATCCGCAGAAATGTTGACGTACTACATTTAATTTGAATTATTAGTGTTTTACTCTGTGTAATTCGTAAAAGTTTCAACTATTTCACAATTTATAGGCTATTTTTCAACTTTAGTTTTTGAATTTGAACATTAGGCCAATGAATTAATAATCAAAATAAGAAGCTTCAAATAAATTTTGACGTTACTGTTTGAAAACCTGACGTGTACCATGCTTTGTATGAGATTGATAATGGAATAAATTATATTTATTCTCTTTCATTTCTTTTACGCACATCGAAACATTTTATTTCTACAAAAAGAATTTTAATAGCGATAATCGTTCGTACCTCTTTCTGCAAAAAGGTTGATATACAAGGGCGTTATTACGATGAAATATCAATTTTATAGCTGATCGTTAGGGCCGAATATTTAAGACGGTGCCATTATGGTTTCCGTATTTAAGCTTTAGTTTCTAGTCTTACTGCTTACACCTGATTAGTAGATTCGTACTACACTTTGTATTTGACTAATTTCGAAGGAGTAAAAAATGAACTAAATAAGAAAGTAAAACGGAAGTGAAAAATGAACTGTAGCCGTTCCCTATAGCCGTTCCCTAATAAACAATCGTTTACAAATAGGAATTCAGTATGAAGGTTATATATTTTTTTACAGCTGTCGATTTTCCTAAATGACACGAGTAAGGTACTGTAAATCTTTTCAGTTAACTTCGTACCTTTTCTGCCTAATCCGTACTGCTAAACGTAACAAGGGGGCGTGACAGTCAGCTTGTGAGACCTCATCATAATGAAAATATAAAAAACTGAGGAAAATACCGTATGGGATACGTTATTCCTTTGCTAATTTACTAATCACTACTATACTAGGTCCGGACATCACTTAATATAGTTAAATTTTATTTTGCTCGTTAAAACGGAACCTGTTTTGAAAATAAATAATTTCCAACCTCTTTCAAACATTTAGCTACTTTTTTACACATTAAGAAGCTTGATATTATACAGCGCGAATCTATGAAAAAAAAACAAGAAATATTTGAGCAATTACTAACTTAATTCACAGTTGAATACTTTCAAAAGCTTTCAAACCTAAGCATGAATGCTCACGAGCTAACTTTATTCACTGTATGATACATAAATGAGCCCCTTCTGGAGCTCAAACTTTGCTCCACCCGTCAGGTCCGTCGGAGGTAGCACGCATCTCATCAGATAAGAGGGCGAGTTTAAAATCCAATTTCATATAAGTCGAGAGCCCTTAAGTCGAGAACCCTTGTGTATCTGCTTCTGAGAGGGTCTCGCATTGAGCATAACATTGCCATGGCATACTTCTCAGCATTTGACATCGAGTCGTTTTCGATACATGGCCAAGTCCAACGTTCTCAGACGTTCTTGCTAAATTAGCTAAGGTTTCTGCGTGTTACCCGTTTCACTCCGGACAAATCTCGTCCCGCCAGCATCCTTCATTTTCCCTTGGCTTTTCTTTCGGCCTTGACTTTAGGATTGTTGAGATACTTCTCCACAGTACGGACATCACAGCCCATAGCAGCAGGCACATCTTTCACACATTCACCGTCGGCTAATTTAGACAAAATCTTCGCCTTTTCTTGGTCATTAAGACACTTACGGCGACTCGCTTAAACTAAAAACTTGCAAGGTACAAAAGCGTGGCACACTCCTTCAACCATGGCGTAACTTTAGTTTGTTTAATACTGCGCACAAATGACTCAAGAGTTGCGCATGCCAATGTTGCCAACATTTCTGATAATTATTTTGTTCAAACGGCAGTTCTTTAAATTTCAGACAAAAAAAGGCTCATGTAAAAAAGCTTGGAGCGTGCCGCATATAATAGGCAAATAATATTATTAAATGAAACTTAAATTACAGTTGATCTTATTTCAAATCCACGCATATGAAAAACACCGTTGAAAAAAAAACATTTCCTTCACTCATATTTACAAGAAGAAAGAGCGGAGTCTTTCGTTTTATGTGCGGGTATTTAATCTGCCATATTCAGGAGGTCTACTCGTAGTTATGCCGCGGGCTTTGACAAGAGCAGTTTATTGATATTTTCGAGTTTAAAATAAAAAGCGAAAGAAAGCTCAGAAAATAGAAATTATGAATATCTATTGAGCCAGACACTTATAACGTAGCTAGTTAACTAAATTTATCAATTGCTTTGAACTACTGGCTACGGAAGGTTTATGCATATCGGGTCATATTAATCTGAACGAAGGACGACCAGATAACACAAAGCAACAACAACAACAACAAGAGTAAGGATTGTGCAGCGAGTTTCGGCTGTAGGTTTAGGTACAAATTTACACTCCGAGCAGCGATAACACCTTGGTAACAACGATTTCTCAACTTCCTCTGTAGGCTTTGGAAAATCTGATACGATTATTATAACCTCGAAGGCAAAAGTCAGGTTGGCAAAAATTGGTATTTACACACAAACATGTTTACTGAAGTCATTCAATTTCGACTGACTGGAGATTATAGATTTTCAATTAAATCAGCCTCAGTTTCGTCATTATTGGTGTAAATAAGGAACAAACAAACAAATTAAGGGTTCGCTCAGATTACATTTAACAAACAAATGCAATAATACAACTTCAACTACCCACGTGAGCCCATGGAGACTAAAAAAAAGTCATTTTCATGAATCAGTCAATTTCTTAATACAGGTGCCTGAGGCGGCTCTTCTTGCAGTATTGATGGCTTTCCGTAAGGCTGGTTTCCACAAAAATTAACATCCATCGGCAAAAATAACCGGCTTGATGATAGCTCAAAAGAAAGTTTTCAATCGGGATAAGGTGGCGGCCAGATCATCAACTTTTCTCTTTGGATGACCAAACTGGCTAAGAATGCTCGGGTGGCATGAGCAACGTAAAAGAGAGCGTTGTGATACATAAAAACAAAGTTCCGTATGCATAAAACGGCAATTCCAGCAGCTACGAAGGCGGTGCACACTAGATGCACCCAACCATTTGCTCAGCCGTTATGTCCACCGAGGGTCACTCAGGTCTTATCAGTGAAAAGAACGAGATTTATATCAATATTCAAATATTTCTTTGCCCATCCCATCCTCAATATTTTTTGTGTGTGTAGTAAGAACAAGTATCTTCTGCGAACTTTCACTGAAGCTAAAGTTCCAAAAAGGGGCATTCCTTGTAGATTCCTGTACTTCAGGCCCGCAAACTGCGGTGAAACTGGACAAGCTTGATTGTATAGATCTTCTAAGGAGCTGATGATCAATATTTTTCAAATCCCTGACAGTGACAGCCTAGAAAATTCCAGCCTCTGATAGTCTGTTCCTTGGTAATGGATCCTCCTGGAACGTTTTCAACGTGTCGACCTTTTTCATGGCAATGGCATCAGACGAAGTATCTTTGGTCGATTCCTTAATTATAACCTCTTTTTCATCGCCGGTTAGGGCTTTTCGACGCCCAATTGTTGTTGCCAATGTAAAATACTACTAGCACTCGGGAAACCAATAATGGGAGAATGACAGCAACGATGAAAAGCACAACGTGAACAAACACAACGATGTTGCCCTAACATGCCAGATTTCCTAAAAAAAATATCAGACATGGATTCACAGGACGTTGAGAAATCATTTTTATAATTAAGCTATTGTCTCTGTCGGAGTGTCTAATACTGTGTAAGTCAGTGTAGACACAAAACAATAAAAAAATTAGAACGAAGCTCTGCCATGAGCTGAAAGTTGAAATCATCTGCCGCATGAGAAGGAATGAGAACCATTTCTCTCAATTTGCTCACCCCTGCTCAGCGAATTGCCTGAACACCGTCATGATGATGTCCGAGAAGACCTTGTTGGAAGGGTGTCGTAGGGTGTTCTTGAGGTGCCAGTAGGGCAGCCCGAACAGGTACTGCAGCTCGTGCTCATGGTACGCCCCTGTGGACATCGGTTGGGTAAATTGATGCAAAAATGTCGAGATTAGACGTAAATTAAAAATCAAGAGATTAGATCTTATTCACGCTCGTCGAAAAGCACGCGCGGTTACGTACTACAGAAACATACGAGATACAGGATGTCTATGAAGTCTTTCCCTGGTCATTAAAGTCTTTCCATGAATAGTCATTCCGCATCCACATATTTTAAGCAAAAAATCATTGGCGACAAGTCATCAATACGGCATGAAAAAAATCCTAAATAGTCAGTGTCATAGACTTAAATAAAAAATCAAGCCTTTCCTTTGAATCAGGAAAAGATTATGGACACATTGCATTTTCACATTTGCGTTCCAATCTGAAACTCGAAATGAAACTACGCCCTGTTGCTTAGTAGGCTGGATATTGACCAAATTAATTATCAAAGAACTAAGCCATGATTTAAAATTTTTCTTCGTAATTATTCAGAAAGCAAATCAAACTGAAAAAACATACAACACAAGCGCATGACTTATGTATATGATGAGTGAAACAACAAAAAATCAGCACAATATGGTATTTTGCTGCTTGCCATATACAGGACTGAGAGTTTGGGCAACTTCATGTAGTGTATTTACCAAATGTACAGTGCTTAATATCGTGAAATAACTTTACAATCTGGCAAAACACCTCTTACAAAAAACTCTTACAGAAGGAAAAGGAATAAATTCAGTTAAATGTCAAAAATTATTCGTAAGAAATGATCTTTACATGATAAAACTACGAATTAAATTCCGGATATCTTAAAACACTCATTGCTGCGCACCGCGTACTTGCCGAGTGATATCTCGACTCCCCCTAATAAACTCTTTATACAGAGTTATACCGAAGTCCTATTAAAAGCATCAATCCCTCATTTCAAAGTGAACGCGTTCACGCTGAGTTTCAGGACACGTGCACTCACCAATCCAGGGCTGGTTCTGAATTTTGATGTCGTCAGGCGAGACGAAGGCAAACTGCGCCAGGTACACACTCGTGTGCCGGGACAGTAGCCCCGCCTCTTCCACGCACGGAACCCGCAGCCCCACGTCCGAGATGAGCTGCAATCATAATGTCACAACTCTAACGTTTTATGAGCTCACACCTTTATTTAATTAAGGTTCATTTGCTTCAATGCCATGGTAAAACACTACTGCAAGGCTCTCATCAAGCTTCGAGTGCACAGTTTGTATATTGGTATCCCTCTCAGACAATGAAACGGGACGTTGGCGACGTTTTTTTTTATAAAAAGTCTAATTTCACGCAATGCGAGGTAGGCTTAGGCTGCAAACCAGAAATACCTGTATGTACTTTTAATGTTCATCAGTCACTTCGCCTTACTGTACTGGCATACTCGTAATTCCTGCAAATTTAAACCCGCTTTGTTACCTGCGGTTACCGCTTTCAATATCAATCTTTGAGTACATGTAACTGTGAACGACGCTGATAAATCCCAGTTCTGCCTCCTGTAGTTCAGGCATCAGTCTCGATTCGCATTAGCAATTTTTTTTTCACTTGAAAACACAGAACTTGCTAAATTTGTTCACCCACATACATCCTATGTTTTATAAAAAAATGCGTCGCACGCGCTGGCACTTAGTGGACTATCCGTACGAATACGTTCACATGTTTATTGCATAAGTGGCCTGCGTTATACAGGGTCTCAGGGAAAAAGAGATACAGAATTTTACACCTATCAGAAAGTGGCAAACTGAGCACTCTTACCTGTATGAAACTTTGCCCAAAAAATGTGGCTTATGAGATATTAGCCGTTTAATGTTTGAAAAAAGGAAATCTGAGGATAAAATTGCCCCAAAATAAATAATTTGGCAATACAATTACTTTACAGAAATTGTTCAAAGTTTCCACCACCCACATCGACGCACTTGTGATACCATCGACTTGACGACTACCGGGTATAATTGAAAAGGTCTGGCATTTCAGAAATATCGCCAGAAGCCACTGCAAGTCTTGTCATGAGATTTTCCTCCGATTCCACAGAAGTTGAATTAACCAGGCTTTTCACGTGTCCCCAAAAATCGATGTTCTTTGAACGACGTAATCGACGAGTGGTGGAAACTTTGAACAACCTCTGAAAAGTAAATGTATAAATACATTATTTGTGGGTTATTTGTTTTCAAATTTCCTTCTTCCAAACATGAAACGGCTAATTACGTATAAGCCAAATTTTGGGTCGCAAAGTTTCATAGAGGCAACAGTGTTCAGTTTGCGACTTTCTGGTCGGTCTGAAATTTTATACCTCTCCAACGCCCAGTGTATTCATACGCGTATTAATTATACCAACAAACCACTACTACGTTCACTCATTCATTTGCTCACGTCTGATATGATGGAGACGGGAGCAGTTCTGTTGGGCAGATGGCGCCAGTCGATTTCGGCGTCGCTAGGCACATATGCCGGGTGATCGTACAAGGAATCGGGAAGATCATGCAAGAGCGAGGGTTCGTATCCCTGACTGTAGAGGTACTCGCCTCGCACAGAGTGGATGACCGCTGCCATGTTTTCTGGGCTCAGCTGCAGAGGCGAGTAAATATTCTTCACGATCTTGCTTATCCAGTTCTCGACCTGAAATACTTTCAGTTCGTCCTGATCTGGACAAAAAGAACACGTCCGTTTTAGACTTTATCATGTTTTAGCTAAAATTAGAATTACTAACCCTCAATTTCACAGCATATTTAAACAGTGAAATAACTGGCCAATTATTTTGTTTTCTTCAACCTTTCCCCACATCGATAGCTTTTGAGAGCTTCTTTTTTTTTGTCTTAATGATTGATCACTTTTAAAAAGTATAAGGGTGAAATAAAATTAACCAAACAAATGCATGTTATACGCAGTTCCCCCAAAAATATGTTCATCTCGATACATTTTGATTCACTTAAACTTAACATTGTCATAACGCGGCAATGACACCAGAGCATTGAAGCTAACAGATTGCTCTCTAAAACTTCTTAACAGGTTGCAAGATCCCAAGATCCAGCCCAAACTAACGAAATGTCGGCGAAACATTAGTTGGTAATTAATTTATTATGCCATACCCATACGACAAGACAACTGTACTCTCGTGTGTCATCAGCCAAGTTTCATAATACGATGTGACATACACCGAGGCAACCCACAGCTCTCCACACAGGTCTAAGAGCATGAGCTTCGTTAACGCGTTGCCGCGTGTCGGGCATGAACAAGCACTTGCATGGCTGAAAATGACAAGTTAATTAATCCTAAATAAATTTAAGGGAACAAATATCTTTTGTCATAAAATTCTTTTCTCGACACTACACAAATTTTAGGCAACACAGGGTTAAGCAAACTATCGAACTCGGGGTACAGTAGACCCGACTAACGTACCTTGTTCTTAGATCGACCATGAACTATCTAGTTTTCTATTGCGCTTCATTTACTACATAGTTTTAAATGAACGCTTAATCTTCTAACAAGAGGATGAAACACTTTATTGAAAGCTGTGCTTATTCGCGTCACTAGGTCCGGACCGTGCAGGCTGAGCACGGGTCGCCAAGCGTGACGCCCTTTAGCATGAAAAAGAAACGTCTAATTTAGCCTTCAGATCACACCCACTGGAACTAGAATTAAGAGACGATAATCATCAATTTCCTCGTACCTTTTTATTTGACTGACTATGTACTACGACGTTCTTCCAATGGTAAAACATTACCATTAGCCATACTATTGCTATTGGTGTCGATGCCTGTAACCTCAATTTTTTAGCACACCTCTCCACCCCATCATTTCCACTGCATAACCTGGCTTTCTCTGTAACTTAAGCAAAATTTAACTTACACCAAAACACTTAACAACCCTTCTTACATTGTGAAACTTGAAAATGTTTAGTTTATTGCTCAAATTTAAAAACGCACATTATTTGTGAAATATTACCCTTTATCTTCTTTCGTACCGGACTACATCCTTACTTCCTCGGTACCAGATGGAGACCTCATCAGCGGTGACAGTGAGAAAGACTGGTACATCAGTAGCGAGCTGCCCTTCCAGTAGCACCTGATGGGGGTGACGAGGCAGAAAAGCCCCCGGCTGGTCCTCTCCCTCCACAACTGCAGCGAAAGATATCCACAAGCCGTCCGCCAGCTGCTCCGTGAAGTTCTGAGCCAATTGGGAGACATCGAATACAGCCGTCATTTCGGAGCGCATGCCAAACTTGGTACTTTTAACACTCAGTATCGCAGTGGTACACCCGAGAAAATCGTCGTATTCGTATTCCACGTCTGCAAAAATAGCTGAACACGTTTGGCAGGTGTGTAATAAACTCACACTGGCGTCGATTTTTTTAACGTCTAAACCTGTCTTGAAAAGAAATAGCATGAGAAAAAATTGATATTGAGACGTGGAAAGTAGTTCTTGAATTCTCATAATTTTATTGCACAAACAATCTCTCAATAGAAATACGTAGAAATAAGAGAAGTAGCTCGTTCGATTTTATGGTACAATTGAACTATCGAACTTGATTTCACAACAAATGTATATCCCAATGAAGGGCATTCAGTTATATTCTCGAGATGAAGCTACCGTTCCCGCACGACTTTGTAGCAAGACTGTAAATATTCTTAATGAGACCTTTCTACAGAGGAAAATTTTAGCAGACTTGGGCGGATGCCTACTTTAGTCCGTACTTCGTTAATTGTTCACGTTGTAAATGGTAGCGGTAGCTGTTTACACGATGCATCCTGCTTCATTATACAAAATTATTTTCGGACAAAGTTTTACTGTACATATGAACACGATCTGTAGACTAAAATGCACAATTCAGACCCGTTTATGCTATTTTTGAATCATTATTCTCGATTGAATGTTCAGGTAAAACGAGCTGTACTTTTTTTTAATAATCTATGGATATAATGTAAGTCTTAATTTAACTTCCACTTTGATTTTGTAAAAAAACAAATAAGAATCAAATTCTCATTCTGTGTTTGATCGATGTTATTGCATATTTCTGTACTCAATTACCTAGTACGACAAGGCATCATCGAATGACAAAACGACCTTAGCTTTTGATGCAGGCAAAATGCGAACAGGTTTCCTCCATTTCTCAATACCCTAATGAGACGTCGACCAAATGCTAATGTTAACTGTGCTATCTCAGATGGTTTAATCGATCGTCAAGCATTTTTAATTTTGTTCCACATGATTTCTAAGCTTGAATATTGCTTGCTATCAACATAAATCCTCTGTTTGAAAACGG
>VOMN01121012.1:0-11615 GCA_014899125.1 Orchestia grillus
ATAAAGGTTTAATGTTTAAATGTTCAAAAAAGGGAAATGTAGAATCTTGTGCTTATTCCACTCAAGAGAAATTGCGTGGTGCTATAACCAGTCCAATGGGTTTTCAAATAAAATAATTCGACAGGTTTGTAGAGTAATGGAAAAAACGAGTTCAGTTGGAAAAGGCTCACTCAAGCGATCCCGTGAGATGGACTATCACATGACTCAAGTGGAATGATAATTCTGCTGCTCGTTTTGGCGATAATGGTGAAGGTCAAAACAGCCAACCGTCCATTGCGATGAAAGATGAAATCCAAGTTCAGGACGCTGACGTCGTTTCCTGACGCCGCACATCTCACAATCGAACACTGGCTCAGAGCGTGAAGTGATACCTACAAGTAATGTGCGTACGAGATTCCAAAAGTAAAAAGCCTCAACAGCCTCAGTGTGCTTATTGCAGCGGGAAAGAACTTAAAGCTAAGCAATGGGAGTCTGGGCTTAGAGCTCGAGCAATTGAGAGTCTTTGTCCGGCGCTCGATGGGCCGTTGGAGGGGAATTGGAGCGAATTAGAACGGACGTTAAAGGTTCTTAAAAAGTTTCTTGTAGGAATTGCATGAAACGAATTTTCTTACTTTGTTCGAAGATATGTGTATCTACTTCGCAATGATGTATGTGTGGTGCATTGTTAAATTGTGTTTTGATGTTCGAGATTTCATTTCTAAAACCTACGTTAAGAATGCAAGTTGCACGTGCCTTTTAATACCTTAATGACCAAAGTAATGCCAGATCAAGGGGGACATTTAAATTTGTTCTGATAAATGAAGTTTTCAAGTTACAGGTTATTACTGAGAAAAGCGCATCTCATCGTAAAATAAATTGTTTGAAATGATGTGCATCGCCAAGCCTCTCGCTGTGTAAAATATTGTCCGTATTATTATAATTATATTCTTGATATTACCACTGCTGCCAATAAAATTTTACCCCCATTTTTAGTTCTCCAGGACGGACACGAATTCAGATAGCCATCATACATCATTTTTGAGTAACATTGATATCATTCACAGTGATATGTATATTCAGATGTTCTTACGTCATCATTGTAACGTGATAAGGTTTCAATGCAAATTAGTTGCCTTTTCGAATTCTCAGTGTGGTCTGTTTTAAAAATGTTGAAGTTTCTTCTTCAAGATATTTTCATAAATTATGATTTCTGGCGAGTAAATGAAAGTGTGAAAAACAATTATTCAACTCGTTTGAGCTTTATGGAATAAAATTACGAAGATTCAACGTCAGAATATTTTCCCTACATCTGATCGAGCCGAGTACGTCGATGGAATTACAAGTAGCCAAGAATGCACGAAAGTGCAAAACAAAATCGCTCTGAATTTACCTGAGAACAGAGACGGCTGGTTACCCATTAGGGACTTTGATATTTCGAATGTTAAGTTTCGTTCGAAACGTAGCACAACATTAGCCGGAGGAATCGCCGTCGACCAGAAGTGATATGGGCGATGGTTACCTCAGCCGCCGCTCCATCGGGTCAGGTTACAGACGCGTCAATAGAATGGGATTGGAAATGGCAAAAGGATCGAGCCAAATGGTCTATTCTTGGGTTTCTACAGGAGTCCTTTGCCATCAGACAGCGAAGTTAACATTTTAATGATTACAGCATACGTGTCGGGTCTCAAAATCGTTACATTGTCTCTCGCAAGGACTGAAATTAAGGACACAGCATTGACGCTAATATTTTGTCACCTGGTACACAGACAAAAATCGATCTCTTGTATAGCTTAAATTATGTATAACTTGATAAGTAGTCCATTAATGTATATCGATTCAGTGGAGAGAATTAAGACCAATCACCACGAGGGGCTTTACAAGCTATGTTTTTTTTCATTAAAAATACGTACTGCTGATCAACAAACATGTGGGATTCCTAGAGAATTGCACCCCTTGACTTTTTTCCCAATTTTTTTGCATGAGCAGAAAGGGAAAGGTAACCACCACAATTGAATCATTCTTCACAACACGAATGTTTTCCCCAGTTGCATAAAACATTAACGCTTGGCTTTGCAGGCTCTTACAGCTCAGAGCCAACGCAATCTCGACTCTAACAGTCCGCCTTACAGTGAAGCCTGCAGTTGTGAAGAGCTGCACAATGTAAAGGCCTAACGGACCACAGAGCGGTCAAATAAGCTGGGGATTTTACAGTAAATTCTACATGCAATTCGATACACGTTATCAGGATGCAACCCAGAAGCCAACTTTGTCGACTTGTGTCAATTTAAAAGCGCAATAAAAACCAAACAACTGTATGAAGCAGCGACTAATATTTCAGTCGTGCTAAAGAATAATGCTTACTAACAGAAGCCACGAATGTAAAGTAGTGAGGGTGATATGCATAGACGAATTATTTAAAGGGAATACTGAAAACGACGTCTAATGACATTGCGCATTTAAAATAAGTTCCATGGATAAGAAATTAATCACCCCTTTTTATTTGGTTCCTCTCATTACGTCCATCAACCGGTTTTCTATGTAGGTGGTGACCGAAGTTTGAGTCCTATGAAAGAACTGAACATGCATCAATCTTCATTCAGGACTGGCAAGGCATAGACTTGTTTCTTAGTCGCACCCACAGAAAGTAAGACGTCACAGAAGGACAAAAAGAGGTTATTGCATTTGGTCGGGCTAAAAAACATCCAGTGAAGGAAGAAGCGGAATTCACTGATGTTTTATGCCACACTGTCATTCGGATCTATCGACAAGGGAAACAATCTGCTACCTAAGCCAATCCAAAGCAAAGTTGTGGTCGGAATAATATTCTAACCGATAGAGACTGCCGCCGTGTGTCCCGAATGGATAACCGGAATCGTTTTGCATCAAGCATGGAACTTCTGCAAAACATCACTGATGGCCTTAACTGCTTCCGGATGATCTCTTCGCAGAGAACTCCATGCAACAGATATGCATAGCACAGTGGCTCGTAAACGGCCGATGCTGAGTCCTGCCCGCAAGACCATTCCCATAAACTGGGCCTAAGCAAGTGCACATTGGACTGTTGAAGAGTGGACATGTGTCATGTGCTTTGTTAAGTCACGAAGTCACGATTCTGTCTCTACAACGATGGTGTTCGCAGCCGCGTCCATCGAAGTCCTCTTGAAGCTCCCATTTTCTAGGGTTGTTTCAACTACACAGAAGTGGGTCCTTTAGCCATGTTATCGATCTAACTGAACCAGCATGGCTACTTTGAGCTGCTAGAAAATAAAGTTTTATCATTTGAATAATATCTAAATGAAGGAATGCATGTTGCTTTGCTTTTTAGGATGGCAACTGCCGTGTGTATTGGGCTAGAACGGTCAATAATTAGCATATCAATCATTCAGGACATATCAGGCATTTAGATTGGCCAGCTAAGTCCCCAGACATGAACTCATTAGAATATTTGTGGGATCCCTTAGATTGAAAGACAAGTTTGACGTAAAGATCGTCCACGTACTGTAGACTTTCCATTTGCTGCAAGAGTGATTTAAATCGTTCAGGTAGATTTAGGACACTTAATTGTAGGTTCAATACCACGCAGAATTGCCGCCATTATTTGTGCTGGTGGGGATTTTACACCATATTAGTAGCAGGGGACGATTTTTTTGTCTTGGGACCTTAATTTATATGAGGGTTCAGGAGAGTCCTTTTTCTTTAGTCGAATGTTCATTAAAAATTCGGAGGCAAAGATCATCACACACAGTGTAAGCATTTTATTTTTCATAACAAAAGAGACTTAATTAAGGCTGGGACTAAATGCAATAAAGTAATTAAAAACAGTATGTCAGAACTAAACATTTCGGAGACCAGCTCTATCATCAGTAGGTCATACTCTGGAACAAATGAAATAAAAATTCAGGAGACCGCAAAATGATACAAGTAAAAAATCCCGCAAAAATTTGAAATTGGAATGAGCTATTTGTATTTTTAAAGCCAGGTTTATCTTTGGCAATGTATAAGGATTCTAAGATTTATAAATCTTAATCAGAAGGAGATTAAGTCGAGTTTCAGTACTGCAAACTAGAATTTATTTTTTCGATATCTGTCTTATATTAACATCATTTGGTGGCAGCGTACGTTACATATTGTACTTCGTTGCAAGCAAAGAGTATGCACATTCGCACGTATGAAACAATTGCGAAAAATCAACTTACGGAATGAAATAAATAACATTTCTTATTTTCTCTGACTCATTTAGCATGCTGCAGGCAGGAGATAAGTTCCACAGGGACGGGTCTCGAGCAGGCCGAAGTATTGGCCCAGACAGGCCTAGCAGCTCTAAGGAAATTACAAATAATGATCTCCTAACTTCGCTTCAACTAACGCAATTTGTACAAAGCGAATCCAATCTTAAATAACTCAATCTTATAACTTCGGTACACTAATTCTGTTTGTGATGCCATCTGAAGACTTTTCGAATATCTTCCGATAAATAACTTTGCACGTAGAACCAGGAGCCGTCTCGCAATGAAAGGCGTGAAGGGAGTCTCACTGTATTTAGAATATTATTAAATTTTGTAGCCTTGGCTTAGGTGAGCAACAGGTAAAATATTTGTATGAAAATGATGTCTAGGCTGACAGCCTAAAAATTGAAAAATTAACCTGGAAAATTCCTGATAGAAAGTTGCTCGAATGCATATTCGAATGGCCAGCTAAGCATTCTGTAATTGGGAACTACAAATCTACAGCTAGAAGCATCTAAATCCTCTCATTATATCGTTCATGATCCCCTTGATCACTTTTTGTTAAATTCTCACTATAGGCCAGAGCGCGTGGGACTTACGGCTGTATCATCACCTGTGTGCAGTGTGTACATCTGTGTGCAATGTGTACATCTGTGTGCAATGTGTACCTCTGTGTGCAGTGTGTACATCTGTGTGCAGCGTGTACCTCTGTGTGAAGTGTGTACATCTGTGTGCAGTGTGTACATCTATGTGCAGTGTGTATATCTGCGTGGAGTGTGTACACGTGTGTAGTGTGTACATGGTTGAGATTTGAATTCGTACTTTACAGCTGCTGTGTGGAACACTCTTCCTTCAACTCGAACCCCAGCATCGATTTCAAAGTTATATTTCTGTTTGATGACGGTCATGAAAAAATAAGCCTCTGTCAGCTCCATTTTTTTGATAAAATCTATTTCGGAAGAAAATTATTCTGAAAAAATCGAAAGCTGATGGTTCAATAACGACTGCAAATTTTTTTCTCTTTCTCAGGGTACCGTAGTTTATCAATTTTTTCGTTTTAATTTCAATGATATTAGACTTGAGTGCTCCTGCAGCGACACAACAATATCGATTTCAAACAAAAAGGTGGAACATAAGAAAAGAAACCGTTTCGCCAATACATGTGTTTTTAATTTTTACTTATAGACAAAGAGAGCACTGTAAGTTTCTACACCTTGTGGAGCTTTCAAATTTCCAAATAGATGGAGGTGGGGCGAAGGACTTTCGCTAAAGCTTCCTATCGCGCAGGAGATTCATTTCATTTCTGTCTAGTTGCACACCGAGTAAGGTGAGACTGCAACTCTCATCAATCTGGAAACTAGAATTCCCGCGGTGCAAAAACTTGTCTCTCTCCTGCAGTGCAAAAGCGTGAGGCGCATTTAACTGCGAAGGGCATTTCTTCCTACAGGTCGTTCAAGTATTGAGATTTTCAACTAACTCATTCGAAGTTCGAGGCTTGGATATAAATATTTGTGTCGTACCAGTCAGCTTTCTTGTGGCCTACTCCAGAAATTGCAGAATCATATTGATATTGTTTTTAGCATCTTAATTTAACACGAAGAGATAACATTCAAAATGATCCGCAACAGATTTTAAACGTTCAGTAACGCTGAATTATTCAGCCAAGGATTCCTAATACAAATTCAGCGAAATTGTCACATAGATAAAGTCTACAAAGCGATGCCTCGAGCATCAAATACTTGTGACTTGAGCTGGAAGTCGTTAGGAATTACGAGTATGTACATTCAAAGGCGGCTTGGCTTTATTCACAACACAAAATGTACTTCGATTTTGTTCACAAACTCTGCGGGTGTGACACAGAAAACGTCGACTTAATCCATGGACTCAAGCTGCAAGGCTGAGCGTCCAAGTTGAGATATTGAATCTAATTTGACCAAAAGACTCTCTGGCTCAGAGTCAGCTCTCGGCAACATTCTTGGCGACCGAGCTTCCGGGATCCAATATTTAGAACTCATGAGTGCCACGAAAAATGCCTCCTGTAGGAATCAGCGAGGTACTTATTGTGGCGGTGCCATAAAATGAGAATCTAAAATCCCGCCTTCCCGAAATGTTTTTAAGCAGCTCAAATTTAATCAAAGCTAACGAAAACACTTCTAAACTTTTAACCTAGGGTGAAACTTTCTCTGTTATCACGTATCTGAAATCGATATTTATTTTCCTGAGCAGAAGGGAAATATCGAACTTGTCGCAACTTTTCTAATTGCAAGTTTAGCTTGCGTGTGATTTAAATTTGACTAGTAGAAAACCTCGCCATCAGAGTGAAATTTCGCAATGGAAGGAGAAAAGGAATATTCGTGATGCAGAAATTCTTTAAAAATTCCACGATTCAATCCACACCGCTGCAACTGAGCACTGAAAGTGAAGGCCTGGAAATTTGTATTCATGATTGGATTTTAAAATGTCATGCATCAAGAATATCAGTGTAAAATTTGAACAACACATGAAAGCCATTTGATTAAACCTGCAGCGTTGGATCCAAAAGCTCCCCTCTCTTTTGTTATACGATAATTTAGCAGCTAAAATTCAGCCGACCACAAAAAGAAACACAAGGCAGAACCCCTTCAGATTCTAAGCCGAGAGTCGCCGCTCGGTTCTACCCTTCAGGACCCTTCCTCGCTCACGGTTGCCCAAGGCAGTAATGCCTTACAAGAAGCGGTCATTAATGATGATACATTCTATTGCGCTCTCATGTTCAAAATAACTATAGTTAAGTTAAATTGTAACTCCAGTGTGTGTCAACGTATTAGGAAAATTCTTTACTTTAATTATGTGCTTTTCCGTTTCACTAGGCCTGGAGATGATTTACCTATAGCTTTCCGGAAGCTCCTGGTGGAGCTCACCTTATCGTAAATATGGCCTTCTCAAAAGTCAGTTCAAATGAGTAAATTTTATTAGGGACGAAATCTTAGGAATACAATGCATTTCGTATACTTTAAGGTTAAATTAAATTATCTGAAAAGGCTTTAACCATGACTCAAAAAAACACGCACGCATCTCATACTATGAGTCCTTCATATACAATTGTAAATTCTGTTTAAATATGGCCTATGGATATATGATACTTGAATTTTCATGCCCTTTTCCCATGCGTTTAAAGGACCAAGGCTAAGGCATCGGCATTAGAGACCGGCTTTTCAAAAACGTGTGAAAATTACAAATTAAAGAAGCCAAAAATCTGTAGCACCAACAAAGATAGAATAAATTATGAAGTCATTCGCTTGTAATTATGGAGCGACATGTTTTTATAGGTATTCCTAAGCATTTTTAAGAAAACACAAAGCCCGCTGTGCAGGTTTGCCGCCACTAAATGAGGTATCGATGTCGCGCAAACGAACATTTCAACGAAGCTTTCTGATGATTGCACTACATACTTGCTTGGATGTTCGTTGCATTCGGGACCTTTATTTTCACAGTTAGTTCATGTTAGGTCTCGCTGGATTAAATTAGGGGATGTTGGTTGAAATTTTTTGGGGGGATACTCTACTATTTTCCTATTATAGCCGTCACTGGTGTGTGCCGCGCTAATAAACGGTGAAAGACTTCTTAAATTTTCTGAATGATATGTTGACTCAAAAATGAAACAAAATGTGAGTAAGGTATTTTCACGTTCGTCAGGTCGGTTTTCCCTGAGAATTTTGTATCCAAAGAGCGACACTGTATTTTCTGGCACGGATATCACATCGTGACTTCGGTAGTGACTCATTTTTTCCTCGTTAGGGATTTTGTCGCTTTCCCTCGCCCCTTTCAATAAGCGCTGAGTCAATGTTTAGCCGCAGGACCAGTCAACAAAAAGATCAAACCAGTCATCCGCACATAAACTGTTAACTTCAGCAAGGTCGCTAAATGTCTCTTGCGAGCGCGAAGGACTTCCCGTCGCCTGCCTGCGCAGCATCACTTCACGTAAGCGGGGTCTGGTGCACGTCGGCCCAAAACGTCACCAAAATTCCCAGGAAATTTTCAAGCGCAGATGAGCACAAATTAGCGATGCATAAGCGAACCTTTCTGTCAAAATTCAGTAGAACATCGGAAAACCTATGTTCCTTTCTCGACTACTAAATTTTGCAGGTCGCTAATGCCAGACACTCTTCGTTGATACCGGAATTGATGTAAAAAAATAATTATTGGTGAGTGATGAAGCATTTTTTGCAATAAAAAGTCAATATGCTCCAAAGACTGGAGAAAAAATTGCAAAGTGTGTCGTGATGATCTAGACTGTGAAAATTTATTGAAGGCAGTTTTCATATTTTATTCAGGATACATTAGTTTGAAAAATCGTACTGTAGTAATAAACCATCATGAGTTGATAAGGATATTTTGGAGCGAAAATTTTACATGAGGGAGAGGGCATTGAAAACTATAAAATATACTTTTACACTCTAGTTCCCACAAAGTAGCCGGGAGTAGTCCTGCATAGAGCGGATGAGTGAAGCAAGGTTTTGCGAAAATGGCTTTACCGTCCAGAGTTGAGTATGCGGAAGTGCGGAAATCGCTTGAACTTCTTTAATTAAGGCAGAGCGGTGTGGAGTGACTAGTAAATGCTACTCTGAATCGAAACTAAATTCGATCTTCACTCATCCCTCGATACGGAAGTGTGCTGTGGTGTCCAAAGGCTATTTAATATTTTGTGTAGAAAGACTTATTACATGTTAGAGTGATAGGGTAAAGTTGGGCGTTGAAAATTGAATTTTAAAACGATCTATAACCTAAAATGGATATAAACAAGTTTTAATCACGACTGAATGTTTGTAGAGTATGCCGTGGAATAACTTTATGATCCAAAAAGTTGTTTCAGAACAAATAGTAAAAACCGTCAAAGTATGCATTCCATCTGATGCAAGAAGCATTTTACTTGTTTCAACCCTTGAGAAATGCTGGAATTTGATCACTCGTTTTGGTATTTCTTGTCATGTGTTTATTGTGTGATACTTTATTGCACGTTTAACGGTAGCTTCAATACGTCGAACAGCTGATACAATGTAGCACGTAAAGCCGTTACTCGAGCGTGTGCTTCTTTTGAAAAAAATATAAATTTGAAAAGTTTTCCAGTTTTTTCGCGGAGTGAGGGAGCAATTTTCTAGCCAAGTGAAAGTACATCAAATTTATATTGACATTTATAAAAGGTGTAAATAATATATTTCCTTTCGCACAGAAAATCTCCTTTCAAAAACTTAGTTGTTTGATTTTTTAGTGCCGTTAATATTCGAAACAGATCAAGAAACATGGTGGTCCTTAAAAAGAATAATACAAATTTCGAGTCAAAATCATTTTTATACCTGAGTGGTGTTTTCCCGGAGAGACACTGCAGTCCATATGTGTACGTCGCCATTAGCTGTGCATGATTTCAACAGCGACACGGTTTCAATACAATCACTTACTATTCAAATTTGCAGTCTAACCGAAATACAGGGTGGCCCATAGTGCCCTAACCCACCACGGTAGCACTGATACACAGGTAAAAGCTCTGCACTCATTGTGGTATTTCAGTGTATCAGTGCTACCGCGCTACCGTTATCGTGGGTAAGGGTACCTTACTTATGGGCCACCTTATATAAAATATGGCTCGCTAAACTGATTGATGCAGGCCTGGCCTATGCAAGTGAAACATTAACATTTCCCAGAGTTTTCTAACTGTCCCCGGCTTCGTTAAAACATTGCGGTTTCTTTCAAAAATTAGTAGTTTATATTAACATTTTCTATCACTTCGAAAAAATTGTTTCTCTTGCTCTCACAAAGTACTTCTTGTGATGCGGAAGAATGGAGTTCTGTATCTTAAAGAAGATGCTGTGAATTTTTCCGGCAGAAAGTTAGTGAGGAAATGAAAAATTAACCTCATTAAAATTGCGATAATAATTACAGTAAAACCATTGCACGATGATGAAAAATAAAATCTGTAAAAAATTTGACACGAATGGTGCTGCAAAATTGAGGTACTTTTCGGATAACAACGTTAAAATAATCGAGTTCACCATTCATTCTGGATAAATAATGTGCACCACCAGTAATAGCTCACTTATGCATTGGAACTTTTAAATTCATATTTTCATGAACTATTATTTATGAGCCAGTGATTTTGCGCAAAAGTTACTATTAAGTGCCGCTTCTGTTTGAGGTGCACACCCTGGCCGCCGCAGGCTCTACCACTCAGGTCGATGCCCCACAAGGAGGCTGATGGCAGCCCACAATATGAAGTCCAACATGGCGCCTTGAGCCGCCAGTGTGAGCTCGACCACTTCTGCTGGTAATGAGCTCTTCCCTTCAGTGGGCGGGAGCGGGGGATAAAATTAGCCTCGAAATTTAGGGTAACGCTTACGGGGAAGAAATCAGCATTCTTCAACGGGAGTTACTTCGTCTCTCGCTACAAGCTCGAGACGCTAACGGTCCGGCCGCTCTCTAGCACTATTCCGAGAGCTTTGAGATCACCTTCGTTAAATATGTAACAGCTGCGTACAAGGGATGGTTAGATATATCACCTCTTCTATATTTTGCAAACGGATTTGCATCTTGATTTTGAATGTCTGCTCTCTTTGATGTAATTTAAACGTATTTCTTCGTAGTTGTATGCCCACCAAAACCAATGCAGGTGCATATATTTAGGGTGTTGGGGTGTCGTAACTTGCAGCACAAATTACTTGCTGATTGTAAAATCCAGTTCGCAAAAGCTGCTGTCTGGTCAGCTACGGCAGAACAAATCGATACTTTTCTAGCTTTGGGAGTTCAATAGGCATCATATGTGTACTGATGCTACCGTGCTAACATTCTGGCCTGAAGTTTTTTTGAGAATGCAAAGAATGAGATGAAGATAATAATTCATGAAGAATTATTCATGAATTCTTCATAAATTCATGAGGAATTCCATGGATAGTACTGATTCCAATGACATTCAGCTGAGCGAGGAGGGCGTGAGAAGGAGCGCTGATGGACCGCTGCCGGGAGAGAAGAGCGACCTCCTGTCAGCCGGGACGCAGTCGGTGAGGAAACCTATTCAGTAATCGTGAACGTCGATGAGAACACTTTGGAATGCATGAGGAAATAAACATAGCGTGCAAACGAAGACTATTCAGAGTGGGCTTAAACTGTAAGCAGATGTTGCAGCTTGGGCAACTCTGCCCAAAGGCTCGAACTTATGTAGTATATCGAGAACCAAAAGCTAATTTTCAAAAACTTTATCCCTTCGAAAATTTATTGATTACGTTATACGTTATGATTTGCTGCATCATCATAACACAACTGACTTGTGTTTGCACCCCACACAACTGATTTGTGGTTGCACCCCACACAACTGATTTGCGTTTGTTCCTGTTCCTGTAACTGTCAGTTCCTGTAACTGACATACCTGAGTGTAACCTTAAG
>VOMN01121016.1:7294-17303 GCA_014899125.1 Orchestia grillus
CTGAATGACATCTTTCAGCACAAATGTTCCTTGGATGACATCTTTCAGCACAGAATGTTCCCTGGATGACATCTTTCAGCACAGAATGTTCCCTGGATGACATCTTTCAGCGCAGAATGTGCCTTGGATGCCTGTATCATAGTTATTAATAGATCATCGTTAAAATTATTATCCTCAAATGTATTACCCGGCATTAGCCTTTTCAATCCCCGGTGAATGCTCCGATGATATTTATTTCCTTTGAATGTATTCCAAATAAAGGGGACGTTTCTGTCCGTGAGCGCTTGTAGGGACTGAAAAATATACGGTGAAAACTGGACTTTACTAACCGCTCGTATGCACGATACTGATTAGAATGTTACGACTGAATGCTTCACTTCTACTGAACTATTTATTAGAATAAGGGACGATGATCTAAGTTCACTTAGTACCTCGTAGTAGCTACTAGTTCTCGTGAAGTAATAAACAGTTGAGAATTTTAGCGGTATATAGATTTACGTGTCTCATTTGCGTGTCCCATGTACGTGTCCCATTTACGTGTCTCATTTACGTGTCTCATTTACGTGTCCCTAATGTAAGTACAAACGAAAAATTAGGCAAATCCAATGGAGCAGGCTGGCAGGAGGAGGTGATCAGAGTGTGGATATTCAATGAGACTTAATTGAATTTTCACCGTTTGATGATCATGATCAACGAATAAAAGGCAATGAATGGTAAGGGAGCATTAATTGGTGCTTAGAAAATAATAGCATACTTCAATTAAACTCAGATATCTGAGTGGCACTATCACAAACGTCGGCTTATCTCTAGTACATATGCTGACACAAACTCATTTATTACTGCACAATTGGAGGAGGATCGAATGATGCAAACGAAAGAGCAAACTTTTTAATTCAAACAATATTAGTAGACATTTATAAAACCTATTTAAAAGATAATCATTTCTCCCTAAAGGATGATCTATGCAGTATTGAGTTCAGGGGCCCAAAAGGTGCATGTCAAACTCGAACTTTTCTCTTCTATCTAATCTGTAAATAATAGAATTTGTAAAATAATTAATAGGTTTAAAGTTTGTCATTTTGGTGAATTACAAGCATGAATCTCAGTTCCATATAAATACTAGACTACTCGTGACCCATAGTCTAGTATTGACTACTCGTCCCCTATGCAGTCAAGTCGGTACCCACAATACAGGATTAAACGAAGAGTATAAATTTCGAATATCTCAGAGCCGACACACAAACTTGTGCACGGTTTCAAGCAAGCAAACAAACAAGCAAGACGACCAGAGTTTTAGTATTGTATAGATTTCCCCACACCTGGATTCCCGGGTCCAGATTCTCAGATCCGTATTCCCAATCGCGAGACTCTGTCAGAGAAGGCAGTCCGTATCAGTGATACAGAAAATTACCTCATTTCACATGAGATGTACAGTAAATGAGGGGGTGCGGTGAGGAATTACCATTATTTCTCCGGTCATTTTTAGCGGGGACGCGTGTACAGGTTCAGAAAGGATGTCTCAGAACTGCTCTGTGATTGTAAAACGACGCATGACAGCTTTTGTCCGTTGTTGCTAGGGCATTTAAGCTGTGTATCTACACGTCACAGTCACAGCATGTTAACGGGGCGTATGAAAGATTCAACATACTATGTACCCACGCTAAACGAGTCGTAGTCCCTACACTAAATGTGTCGTAGTACCTACACTAAATGCATCGTAGTACCTACACTAAGCGTGTCGTAGTACTTACACTAAATGTATCGTAGTACCTACACTAAATTCATCGTAGTACCTACACTAAACGTGTCGTAGTACTTACACTAAATGTGTTCTAAGCCTTTTTCTAGCACCGTATGTGTGAATTTTTGTTTCCTCATAATCGATACAATTGGGATAGAAAAAACGAAAGTTTGAATGCTTTGAGTGGACCTTCATTTGGCCCCAGTGTGATGCTCTGGACGACTCAGGATGTGGTTATTAAGGGTCAAGGGAGCAAGTCACTCAATTACAAACTGCGTGCTTTCTTCTAATCTCAGGCGAGACCATTTTATGTTTATACAGTCTGTTCAAAAATTATTATCCAGCATAAAGTTTCTCGGTTATAATTGAAATAAGACTAAATTTTAAAAAACATGCACACTATTTCCACAATTTTTTTAAACCAGCTGATATAATTAATCTGTCTCACGCCGTGATAGCTTTTATGAACTCTATTGGTCATGGAACTTTATTTAAATCTACAAACGGCCATGGCACATTTAGAATTTGTACATACTATGCCTATATTTCATTTGTTACTTCAAACTGATATCACTTCAGCCAATTTCGAACGATGATAATCCACCGTTTTTTGCTACCGACACACCGTCGAAGGATGAGCCGTAAGGCGTTCCCGAGTATGACGTCACTATCGTAAACAGTTTGAGAATCCGTAGGTAACTACACCAAGCCACTACATAGTTAACTTTTGGACGGTACAAAATCTCCAGAATTGGTGAGGGGGGGCAAATGAAAACGTGAACTCGATTATAAGTCATTAACTTCACATTCCTTGCTCTGTAGAGTCCTCTTCGTAACGAATACCCCTCTGAAGACTGGCGATCAACTACTTGAAAATTTGAATAATCTTCTGTAGGCGTCCGTGTTAGGTAAATGTTACGCAGCAATTAATATATATTTGTCTATAAAGTGGACGCAGAAGGTACGCACACGTGTTCCCACTCATTTCCAAGCCACGGATGGTTTTTGGAGGCTGGGCTCTACGCTTGTCAGATCTGCCACTAAAGTGTGACATGAAGAAGACCTCGTCTGAGGGCGTACAGCTATCTGGGGCCAGGCAGTTAGAGGTACAATAAAAATTGCCAAAAGAAAAGGTCGAGTGGACCTTTTCGAAAATCCTACCCGAGTCCAATGCCTTCATGTTTTACATACATGCCCACCCATGAACCATCAGACAATACATTTCTGGTGAAATGGCATTCGTTAACATTATCTGAACATGATTTCCAGCCACCAGTGGTCAGAGGTGTGCGAGTGACTCACAGATGTTGTTCATTAAATCTTCCCACAGGACGGAGCGCCGCCACACCACCCTTACGTCGCACGTGTTGGCTCAAGTCCACTTCCGCAGTTCAGAGTCGGTCTGGACGCCTCTCATGCTCACCGTTCACAGGCCATTCCAGTCTGGCGACTTTTACCGAAGGATTTTTCTTAAGGGATGCATGCATGAAGCCTAAATTTACTAATACATCTTTCTAAAAAATACATCAGCCTTTCTTGAACCGCAGTAAATGAAAATTGGATAACTTGAATTATCAATCATGTTAGTTAAAAGATCATTCAATGAACGGTATTTTGTATTCATGGGAGAAATTGTTTAATTCATTTTCGTAAAAACCGTAAGCTGAGCAAGGAAGTCTTAAAAGTTAGGAAATCAGACAGACGGGCTCAGTGGTCACCACGCTGATTAAAGACTACTTAGTTACGGTCATGGAACTGCAGCGGCAGAATTGAACCGTGTAGTGTCCACATGCGCCATTCATTACCTATTTTTGAATCAGCAATAATAATAATAATAATCATGACTAGGAGGACACGTGAAAATTTCACGGAAATTTAGATAAACAAACTTTAGATAAACCAGCCCATGAGGAGTGGTCCTCTCAAGTGTTGGACAGAGGTTAAAGGTTCAGGGCAGAGATAGTCTGAACTCTATTAGGGAAACTGAAAATGTGCCGCCCAGACTGGAGCTTTATAGCGAAACATGCAACCCGTATGCAGGATACGTCACTCGAGACTTAAAATTTCACCTGAAAAGTGGCGAAGCTTGACGGAACGGTAGGTAGGTACAAGCGTATTCATATATAAAATATATAGATAATAATAATGGGCTCATATAACAACACCTTCGGTCACAGACTACTTAGCTGTCGATCTGGCATTTCTGCCGAAGGTGTAACTTCACAGCATTCACTGCACTGGCACTGCCAAGGCAATGTTTTCTGTTTGGACATGCCGCGTGCCAACCTGTCTTCCCTCAAATGTTCACCTCTGCTACCTCTCAGTGATCGAGTTGTAATCACGGCAGAATAAGTCGGCACTTTACCCTTGATAAAAAACGAAATGTTATTAAGCTGATGTCTAACATCGTACGCACAAAACAGTAACAGCTTTCGCTCCTCAGAAATGTCATTTCCCGCCATTTTATCAACCTTCACTGAAGGCGGTGGTACAGGTGGTAGGTGTCAGGTCCTGAAGGCGGTGGTACAGGTGGTAGGTGTCAGGTCCTGAAGGCGCAGAAGCAACACACCACCGAGAGCTCCACGTTGATCACCAGCGTCATGATCAGCACAGGCCACCAAGGGTTGAACGGGGATTCTGCACGCTCCAAAATAACACATCAGATGGGGATGGCACTTCGATGACTCAATAACAGTGCTCCTAGAGATAGGCAATCCCAGCAATTAAATTTGCCGAGTTTGGTCTTGTAATCAATCATTATACATAGTACACGGATAAGCATGTAAGTTTAACAAGCTAGCCAATAGTGGCCTCCAAGTGAAACCATTATTTAATGGAACCTAACTTAGCGCCGTTATGAGGCACTTAGTGCCGTTATGAGGCACCTAGTGCCGTTATGAGGCACCTAGTGCTGTTAGGAGGCACCTAGTGCCGTTATGAGGCACCTAGTGCCGTTATGAGGCACCTAGTGCTGTTATGAAGCATCTAGGGCCGTTATGAGGCACCTAGTGCCATTATGAGGCACTTAGTGCCGTTATGAGGCACCTAGTCACAAGGACCCAAAGCACCGTCTCGCGCCTCGTGAGGGGAGGCCACGCTGAGGGCGGCAAGTGGAACCTATTAGACGTTCCATTTCACTGTTGCCTCGCCATTTGTTATGAATTAAGCATGCATCAAAATCTTTTACGTTAGATCCTATATCAGGAAGAAAGGGTGAGGGGCACGAAGGTAAAAAATACCCTTATTATAAACATTTGATTCACGAAAAAAAATTTCTGCAAATCGCCTTTGAGGGAAGCCAATATTCCCTGGAGCAGCAGCTATGGAAAGAAAATATGTGACGGTCTTGCACATGTGACTGTCTTGGAAGCCCTAGAAACAGGACTCTGACATGGCACATGCTATAGGGATGGACGTCTTACCCTCCGTATTGCTCAACGTAAAGACTCCTTGAATTGAAAAATGTTTCTAAAGGAGGAATTTGCAAAGAAAATGTGTTTCATTTGATGAGCAACAACTCTACTAAGTTAAATCGATGTTTCTTCAGAATAATTTGAAACAATTTAATTTTTTGGTACCGTTTTATAGTTATTCTTTCAACTAAAGTTTTCCGTTCTTACAGGTATATACAAAGAGTTACTCAATTACTTTGGTTAATAATTTAATTTTTGCCATATGCTCCCACTTCACGCTGAAAGATACGCCAGCAGATTCTAAATCTCAATTAGAACTTTCAACGTCATTTCCCCATTAATTTTTAAAGTTCTAGTCCTTCTCTTAGAAAACTCAAATTCCCTAGAAGCCTTGTAGCTTATTATGGCCCTTATGCAGTATATATCCTGATCCCGGTTCTTCGTCATTCCTCATTTGATTGTAACCCTGCATCTGATGTAAAATTACTTGTGGTAAATAAATGTTTACAGATGTTTACAATTGGCAACGTGAGCTAAATGGGACTGAGTTCGAAGTAAACGATCTTTTTTTTTAATTTACATACATCGTTGAGAGTTTCATATCACGTGCAGTAACTTGGTATGTAGCACAACCGAGTAACTTCGCTGGCAACTTCATGGCATACCTACGATGTGGCATACCTACGATGTGGCATACCTACGATGTGGCATACCTACGATATGGCATACCTACGATATGGCATACTTACGATATGGCATACCTACGATATGGCATACCTACGATGCAGAAAAAAATTCGGCCGTTTCTGCTAACTCAGCAATGTGCAGGATGTACTATAACTAACATGAACTCCTTGTGTGAAGGATTCAAAGTATAGTGAAAATAGCTCCATTTCTAATTCGTCAAGATAATACATCTGGAAATTTCTTAACTCAAGCAATCAAGTTCATTATGGTATTCTACTGTAAACACATGCAGATCAACTTTTTTCTAAAAATAAATAACATGAATTGAGGTGTCTAATTTGCGAGGTCAATGCTAACAACGCCGAGGATTTTTCCCTTGCCAGAAACGTTTCCATCAAGCTCGAGCCCATACATTTTTACGTAAAATTTAGAATAGTGTCAGAGCGGTGGGCCATTGTAATGTAAACAGCTTTTTACGTTGATGAGAACAGTAACTTATCATGGATAGTGTTCTATAATGTTACTATAACGAAGCCATTATGCAACTTTTCCCTTTTTTGGGAGTGGGGGGGAGGGGGAATTAGCTTTCAAACATTTAATTTTTTCATGAGCAACGTCCTTGCGGTTGAAGAGAAGAGCCTGATATATATCGAATGGTAAAGGTTTAAAATGAAGGTTTTGACAATATTTAAAACGTAAATTTAGAGCAACAGTGACCCGTTCCTTACTAACTACGTGTCGGTTATGTTATCTGGATGCTTTTTTATATTGAATTGACGTGCGCATTTACATGGTTTTGATATAGGGGAACGAGGGAGATACTCCTTACTCTCGCAAAACAACGTCAAAACCTGAATGCTTTTACGTTAAGTCAAACGAACTCAAATCCTATAAATTCCTATTCAGGCCAGACCATTCGATGCTGTCAATTGACCATCGAAACCTGGCATGAAAGTGCCTCAACGAGCTATTCAAATCAAACTTACCGTAATGCAAGTATCCAACTTTGTCAGTAGGACCTCGGCCGACGAAGTAGCAGGGCGTCGACCTGACGTAAAACCACCGGTAGCTGGTGCCGAAGGTGCGGTACTGAGAGCGGTACCTGCAGGGCGGTACCTTTCCGCATTAGTAGCTTGTTAAAGTTTACAGATCAGCGTCACGTAACAGGTGATTCGAGACTTTAAACTTTCTTGTGAATTTTTCAAAGACGCTCTTCTTGTCAAACACGCCCCAACGAGTACGATCTTCGAAGCATTTCAATGGCTTAAAATTTAATAAAAGAGAAAAATTGCCAGACGATAAGTAATTTTACGGGCCGTCCAAACTTTCGTGCTAGTTGTGAAGTTCAGTGATTCGGCTCATTCTCTGAACAGGTCACAAGGAAATAGAGGCATCAGTGACAGANCGTGCTAGTTGTGAAGTTCAGTGATTCGGCTCATTCTTTGAACAGGTCGCAAGGAAATAGAGGCATCAGTGACGGAGTGATGACGGTACCATACACATTAGATGTAGAGACGGTACAAAAAAGGCAGATATGCAAAAGGTTGAGCGCTATAACTCAAAAGGCCTCAAATCACAAACACCTCATTTAATAATTTTCTAGAGTCCATAAATATCAATTCCCGAAAGAGCGATCCGTTACTCTAACTCACGAAGGTCTCGGATCCCACCAGTTGTGTGGCGGCCTTGTGGACTGCCTGCCGTGAGCCCGAGCCCCATGCACAGGGTGAACTCGATCCTGCAGACTCACCTGATCCAGCAGACTCACCCGATCCAGCAGACTCACCCGATCCAGCAGACTCACCCGATCCAGCAGACTCACCCGATCCAGCAGACTCACCCGATCCAGCAGACTCACCCAATCCAGCAGACTCACCCGATCCAGCAGACTCACCTGATCCAGCAGACTCACCCGATCCACCAGTAGACTCGGTTCGAGATGACCCCCGTCTGCGATCCGGCCTGGCTGAAGGAGGTCTTGGTGGGGGTCTTGAGTTGGCGGGGGGCACTGTAGATCCCCTCTGCCCCTCGCACCATCAAGTGGAGGCCTGTGGTCAAGTGGAGGTTTTTTTAACGTAAAAACTCAATCCATTCGCTTCGCAGGACTGATCTCTTCAGTCATCGAGAACGCTCACCATTGATGCGTGACTGAAGTGTATCAATATTGAGCGTTTTTGATGACTGAAGAGTTCAGTTCCAAGTAAGAAAGGGTTTAATCATGATTCTGGAGAGAACCCGTTAATTGTTGGAAAAGACGCTTATTTTACAGTATGTCAGACAATATTTCGACAGGAGGAATTTTGATGAGGAAAACAAGAGCTTTTAACAACCCCCTGACCCTCTATAGAAGGAACAAACGACCTACATCAATCTATATTTGCACAGAATTACAGTCGCCCACCAGACCCATACCCAAGATCTGAAGCAACACCCAGGGCGCGCGGGGACGCTGCATGGTGAGGGGAAACAGGCTCCCCTCGTCAGCCTCTTCAGTTTGGGGACCAAAAACATAAAGTATGAAACGAGCGATGTCTTCTTGAGTCCTATTTGAGAAAGCAAAAACACTAAGTCTTATTGGTGAACGGGGCATTCATTTCGTGGTGTACACTGAATCCCTAATGTGATGCGTACCTTCTTGTAAAAAATTGATCGTTTAAACTTGGTCTGTTATCGTTGATTGAAAGATACTTTGCTGAAATTTTCTAATTGAATGAGCTTATGATGGAATAACTAGAGCTGGGAGTATGACTTTCTTTTTCATCTTCAACCCAAAAGCGGTCACCAGTTTTTCAAGTTAGTGAGTTACCCTTTTACTCTGCTATCCCTCCATAAAACCCTTTATAAAATTACCCTTCATAAAACTATTCAACAGCAATGTCTCTGCTTTATAAACACCACTTGTTTGATGGCTAGACCAAGTGTAACACTGATTAGTTTGATCTTCAGTTTATTTGCTTATTAAACGTCATTACTTGAGACATGAGTCTCTGATCAGTCACAGGTGTACGCAGTTAAGGTACTGTTACACCTAACGGGGGTCAAACGTTGTCTAAAATTGAACAGCGTCTTTGTCAAATGCCTTCTGAAACAAGTAGATAGAAGTCTGAAGCTGAGGGCTTGATTTAGTTTGCCAGAAAGTTTTCTTGTTTAGGTGGATTTGATTTAGGTTTTTAGAGCTCACGGTTTGCACGAAACATTGTTAAGTATTTCTGACGTTACGGCATTGATTTAAAACGTCCCCAGATGGGGACGGTGCGTGGGCCAAAAAAAAATATTTGACGATCTGCGCTGGTTGCAGAAAAGAAGAGTGTGAGCAATGATGCTCACGCTCGCCAACATCCCGATGAGTTACCACAATTTTTTCACGGATCAGTTTCGGACAAACGCTCGAAATTCATGTAATATTTCCCCTAACTTAGAGGCACATCCCGTGAGTCACAGACGGAAGGTTACTGGATGGACGGGCACCAAGAGGCAGCTCTGGAAGTCTGCGTATCGACCCCCACAACCCACCCAGTGTAACCCTGGTGACCCGTGCCCCCCCTGGGGGCAATGGTGCTGCACCTGGCAACGAGAGGCACTAGTTCTTCTTCGTTATGATCGACTAACTTTACTCTTGAGTCTGCATTTTATGTGCTTCACTTTCTTGTCAAAATTTGATTTGCTTTCTTCGAATATGCATTGGTGATGCTTACTATTAACACTTTCTTTTTATATTATTTAATAAATTTTTTAATCCTACAATGTAAAAATTTCACTGGTAAGTGATCATTTCTTAACTCTAATACTTAATTTTCTCATTAGATATAGGAGCCGACTCTAAGCCATAGATCGTTCTTTCATGTTACTACATTTTACTTTCCATATTCCATAATTTTCATGACCTTGTCCTCCATTTTGTGGCATTTGTTGCGCAAACATTTAAATGCTATTTACGTAGGATTCCCACCTCGGCCTCTCTCTCTCTCTCTTTCTCTCTCTCTCTCTCTTGTATGAGATGGTCACACAATGTAATGGGAAGATCAAACTGACTCACGTTGATTATTTATTGAGAAATTTCAGTACGCCATTATAGGCTAAGACTTTTAGCTTTAATATCGTCACCTCATAAGAATTCGTTGAAGAGCCAAATGCATAGCGGGTGAAGCTGAAGGGCGCTTGAGAGAAC
>VOMN01121028.1:0-10199 GCA_014899125.1 Orchestia grillus
GTTACCAGGGAGGATGGTTCAATATAGAACCACAGACACTTAGATCCCTTGGATCATCATGGAATAAGAAGACGAAGTCCCCTTGTTGGACATGTCCAGTTCAAAATGTGTTCAATTATAATTTCTGACCCAATTTTTCCTGCTCATTTTTTTTACAAATGATACAGTATGGGAGGTATTTTTGATGCTGTCTCTCAGTAGAAGAATACTTAGTCAAGGTAAAATACTTATACTCAGAAGAGACCTTACACACTCTGCAATTTCTACTGAATGAATGAAAAATGAGTCATTTCCATATAGTGCAGTGTAATGTTTTATATTTTCTTTAAATTTTTACAGATACCTGTTAGAATATTTTTTCAATTACTGAGTTTTTGTTTGAGGCTTCAAAATGTTGAAATATTATTATGATTTAATGTCTCAGCCATGCAGAGCTCTGTACATTTTTCTCAACAAGACTAAAATTCCATATGAAAAATGCCGAGTGGACCTAGCAAAAGGTAAGAGTGGCTTAATTTTATTATTAAAGAAAGTTTTCAGAACATCTGAATTATTATTTGTGATTATAAATATGAATATTTGAAAGCATAGCACCATGATCTATTGGTGACTGTATTTTGTATTTGCTTTATGCAATTTGAATATGGTGAAATAATTACTATAGAGTTACATTTATGAATTAGGACTTTCAAGGTATGTCTAGATTCTTCTTTCCTGTTGTCTAGTTTGCAATTCAATTTTTCATATTTACACATGTAAGTTATATGCCAAAATTGATGATTGGCCATAAATTTGCTCAAAAATCTTTTAGTCCTTGTTTTGCATGGTATTCTTTCCATTTTTCTAGCTATTAGTAAACTATATTTTCTTGCCAGTTTGATTCATTTTCTAAGCATGCAATAGAGCAAAACTTTCAACTTTTCTATAATTCATTTATACCCTTCTTTCTATTTTCATCAGATGAAATGTTACTCATTCCAATGCATAGCCATACTGCTATATTCATGCAGGTACTAAATTAAGTAGTACCCTAGTCTATTCTGAGAGGTCATAGATGTAGAAGTTGTTCTTGTTCAATAAAAGTGATTAATAAGGTGGTTCCAGATTGGTTATTCATTAAGACTTTTGCTAGCAAAATTTATATTGAATTCAATTATGAATGTTCTTCCAGGTGAACATAAAACTGATGACTTTCAAGCTGTTAATTACTTCCAAGTTGTGCCTGCCATCAATGACTCTGGCTTCAAACTTAGTGAAAGGTAATTTTCCTTTAGGTTTGTGGAAAGTTTTTTCTAATTGGCTTCTCCTAATCCTCTGATTTTAAGTAATGTAAACATCTCTATGTAATTTGTCTGATTATTATTCAAGAGATGCATGTCATGTATTGTATTTTCTGTTGATTTTCTTTATGGGGTGTAAACCTTTAAATTATAATACATCTTGATGATGGAATGATATCCCTTATACCAACAGTATGAGAAATTAGTGAAGCACTTTGGTTTGAAAAGGTGTACGGTAGATACTGTAGAATTTTTGTTAGTGCTTTTTGGTTAAATAGTCATATCAATTTTTCTCATATGTTATGGAATATAATTTACTACTGTGATAAGCAAAAATATAGCTATCATTTCCAAAGATTATTTATTATTATTTTTTCAGAGTTGTGAGAATAGTTTGTGCTTTGTGAGGCATAGAATTTTATGTGTGTTGGCATAATGAGGGGCAAAGCTTAATTTTCTGAATGCGCTCCAATGGCAACTGTTAAGCACCCATTAAGAAATATCTAAGCAGCAAAAATTAAATATGAATTGTGAGTATCAAGCATTATTCCAATACATCTATTTTTGCTTTTATATAAATTTTATATCTCATTATCCAATTGCACAAATATTGTGTTATTATTCTAGCATTTTCATATTAGTTTTTATGATACTAGTTGGAAAACAACTCTATACAATTAAATAATAATTATATTTAAAGACAAAATAATTTCTCTGGGATACTTGGCCATCCAACATTTATATATGTGGCAGTGACATGTTTTGTTAACATTTCAGTTGGTAATTTATCCTGCATGTTTGTCATTATTTTTAGATAACATTATTCTGCATAGCTGTTGTGATGGTTTATACTAGTGTATTTGTTGATCAAGTCCCCAATGCAAGTAGGTAGATACTGTGCATTTCTGTGTATAGGTACCTACCCACCTATGTGATGAAACTCCTTTATTTCATAAATGTTACCTGATTTGCTAAGTGTCTTCTTTCTGACTTGAGTTGTTAAAATTAATGAATAAAGGAAATTGTGTTCTAGTGGCAGAATGTAAGTGCTTTGAGGTGCTCATTATGTACCTACCTATTTATGTGCATGATCAGTTGACTGTAAATGCCCTGGACTTCTTCTGTTGGTAAAATCTTGCTGTGGAATAAATTCAATGAAATATATTTAAAGGAATTTGTATATTTTTTTGTGATTATTTTTTATAATTTCTGTAGTCAGTAAATTGATTGCAAAATTCCTACTTGCAGCGTGGCCATCTTACGGTACTTATGCCGCAAGTACCCAGACCATGTGGCCGACCATTGGTACCCAAGGGACATCAGAAAGAAAGCCGTCGTTGACCAATACATGGAGTGGCAGCATGCCAATACACGCTTCCAATGCGCCATGTTTTTCCAGTATAAAGTGTGTATTTCTTCTGCAGTTCTTGTTCTTTATTGGTTTGTGTATGGCTGTTGAATATGATTGCCAAGTGCCATTAGTGCATGAATGCGGTAATTTTACATCAAAACAGTTCTTATTATATTCTAGTATTATTTTTAAATTTCATTGATGCTCATGGCATGTAAGGCTCAATTTATTCAAGTCTGTCAGAGCATTAGCCTAGGGTAGTATGTTTGGAATTATTGGAAGCATTATATTAATTTGTCTGATTTGAAATTGAATTGTAATAAATTCCTGACACCCTAAATGCTTTAAAGTCTGTTTGAGCTCACAAATAGCACCCCAACTCACTTTTGTTGCACATATACTTAATTTATGTGATAAATTCATTGATGGTAGAGCTACTTTAAGTACAGAAAATAGGGGAAATGTTGTAAGGGAGATTGGTCAAATTATGATTCATCATTTGCAATGATATTCCTGGAATAGAGTTTGTTTTCTTAAAAAACACAAAATGAGACATAAATTACACATAAGCACTGCCATCTAAAGCTGTATCATGACTATAGCAACCTTTATTTGCTGTACACAAATCAAAGTTATCAAATTTCTATCTTAGGCAGTGTGTATTCAACTGAGTTACTGGAATTCTTTCAATGTAGGCTTAGAAAGCAGACATGTAAATGTAGACATTTGGTTTGAAAAAGGGTTGCCGAGTTGCAGGTTTTGGCGAGAATCGGAGTTAGACTCGTAGGAATGCTGACAGTTGGAGTTTTTTTTTAACATTTGTTGTCTATTATTGCCTGCTACACATGCAAACACTCATAGGCTTTTCTTTGACTAATTATTATTATTAGCCCTTCGATGTCTTTACTAATCTACTGTGAACTAAACTTAATATACCCTTGATGTCTTTATTCAGCTTTAGTCCACCAAACCTAACAAACATCTCACAAGATAGATGAATCTACAGTGCACACTATCAGTAATTAAAATTAGTTATGTTAGCTTATCATATGAAATTACATTTAATATTAGCCTATGGATTATATTTATTTTAGTTAATTTGTATTCCCTACTTATTCAAACCATTTTATCAATAAGTATCAAAGTATTACAAGAAAAAATTAGGGACACAATGGCTAGCAATTTGCACTCACACATGATAAATAGCTTATAAATTTGTAAATTGAATAGTCCTTGTATGGAAATATTAATGATGTTTCACTTGAGAAAATATCTAGGTCTACATTATAGGCTATTGACCAATGTTAAAAAAATATATAAATATTGTCAAGTAATTAGTATGTAACAGTTTGTATGTTACAAAGTTTCATTCAATTATAGAAGTTGGCAAGGAAGGAAATAAATTGAGTAGCCTAACTATTCATGTAGAATAAAAGTTTCAATAAGAACTTATATCTATAATATATAAACTTCAATCATAAATGATCACCAAAGATGATATAGAAATTGTGTCGTATAATTAAGGAGTCAGTCTGAATTTTTAGAATCATAGGAATTGGAGTCAGAGTCTGACCTTATACTTCACAACTCCACAGCCGTGGTTTGAACACGAAGAACACTACAGGTTGTACAGTAATTTTTGTATTGTAACAAGTTAACATGCAAAAATATTACATGTGAAAGACTTAATAGTATATTGGTGTAATTTTTTATTTATAATTTATTATTTATTACTGTTAGCTTATCTTAGCTATGCATAGGCCTCTGGAACTTCTATCTTCTGTGCCCATTTTGCTTTTTTTAATTTCACACCTTTGCTATCCCTTCTGTTTTTTCTTCCTCTTAATTCTCTTGCTGCATCTGTGTATTAGGGATCCTGCATGGAAACACACCTTGTGTATAGATTCCCTAATTTCTTTAGTTCATGTTGAATGATCCCTTCACTTCAATCTTTTTGGGTCACATTTCATGTGGATAAGGAGCTTTGACCATTTCCATAATAATACTATCTTTTTTAGTAATGCCATCACTTTTATTTCTTATATTAGTTTGATGTTTGTCAATGCCCAGTGTTTTTTCTCGATTTATTTCTTGTTTTCATCTTTTCTAAGTATTCATCTCTAGTCTATGCTTACTTTTCTTGCATTGTCATGGCTTCTGACATTGCAAGATATGTGTTTCTTTCTTCTTCACTCATGCTGCTTCCTTTATCTCTATCTCTGACTATATCTTCCATGAGAAATTCTCTATCACTTTTATGCTGTCATGTTTCTTCACTGTTGCATTCTTTCTGTTTTGATCAGAATGTTCAATCTTTCTTCAGCTCTTAAATGCTCCCTTTTATGCCTTTACCTTTTTTATTTCATGCTCCTCTTGTGTATCTTCCAACATTTTTGTACCACTTCAGCCTATTCCACTTATTAGATTAGAATGATTTTGAAGGCTTTCATTTGATAAATACTGTTGCAGATGTAGTCTACAGTTGTACCCTGGATATGGACGTTAAGTCAAAGTTATTGCTGATTTTATCTGATGCAAATTTTTTCTTGTCCAATCTCTGCAAGCATGACAAATTAAGCATGAGCATATTAATATATAAATATTTGATATTTTGATTAAATTCTGTCGTGTGCAGTGGCTGATACCCCGGATGACAGGCAACCCACCCAAGCAGTCAACGGTGGACAAGTTCCAAGCTGGCATGGAGACAGTGCTGGAGAACTTCGACGACTTTTGGCTCAAAGACTCCAAGTTTGTCGCTGGCGAGGAGATTTCTATTGCTGACATCCTAGCCGTGTGTGAGCTGTACCAGCCTGGTCAGTTTCTCCAATTGTTGCTGTCTAGGGCAGTGTTGCTGTGTTGTGGCTTAGTGTAGGCGGTAGAGCCTGTTTGTTGCCTAAACTTGAAGAATTAATTCGTCATAAACTTTGTTTAGTTAGAAACTACACTAATTCACGTGCACATATGTGCTCGTACAACATTTGACTTTAATAGCATAGCTGATAGCCCGGTAATGAATCCTCGATAGTAATTATCACACAAAGAGATAACGTGGACATCTCCAATACTAAGAAACATACGATAGTAAACTTCAACTTCCGTATGTGCTAATAATATAAACTTTTAATTTCATATCTAATTAAGTTTTTAATAAACTATGTATAAAAGAATGATATAAAATCAGTATCATATTTCTTCTTGATGCTGTGCATTTCGAGTATAGTAAGAATCGGCACGGAGTCAGCAATTTCCACATGCTGCCGATGACGATTCATGCAAAAAGTGCCGATTCTTGCCGATGACGATTAATCGGCACTTCACTAATGGGTGCAGTGTAATGTATCTTTGCTTCGATATATATATATTCTCACCTTCTGGTAGTCTTACAAGAACTTTTGCGTCACTTCTAAAGCCGTGCAGAGACCCATCAATTTGGACTGGTTTTTCATCAATGCTTTCTTAACATTTAACTTTGCGTTGAAAACACGCCAAGTTTCTCGTTTGTGATATGGAGGGTGTTAAGAAATAAGCTGTACAAAATTTCACACCCACCAGAAAGGGGTGAACCAAACACGTTTGCCTCAATGAAACTTTGCGAAATAAAAATTGGTTTCTATGATGTTAGCTGTTCAATATTTGAAAGAAAGAAATTTGAAAACAAAATTATCCTCAAATAATCATTTGTACATGTTCTTATAGAAAGTACTCATAGTTTCCACTACCCTCTCCGATGCACTTGTGATGTCTTCATATTAAGGACTACCAGATATTGTGGAAAAAGCCTTGCGTTTCAGAAATATCGCCAGAAGCCGCTGCAATTCTTGCCACGAGATCTGCCTCGGATTCCAAAAGTGTGCAATAAACAAGGCTCTTCACTTTCCATAAAGTAGATGTGCATCGATGTGGGTGGTGGAAACTTTAAAAAATTCCTCTAAAGGAAATGTATAAATAAGTTATTTATGGGCATTTTTGTTTTCAAATTTCCCCGTTTCAAACATTAAACCAATAATATCTCACAAAAAATATTTTTTTCGCAAAGTTTCATACAAGCACACGAGTTTGGTTTACCTTTTTCTGGTAGGTGGGAAATTTTGTAATTTTTTCCCGAACAGTCATTATAATTAATGGTGGTTTTCGTTGGTTTATGTGTATATTTTTGAAGAAGGATGAAAAATCATCACTAACTATTCACGGTTCACATGTGTTCACAAAGTCCACTTTCATGTGTAGGCTGTTGTTCTTCATAAAAAACTAAGTGCTGCCTTATTGCATCTATATGTAGATAGGGACGTAACAGTGCAGCCAGTTTCTCTTTAAGTCTAAATGCAGCCTTATTGCCAAAGTAATTTGGTCATTATATTGCTTAGCTAAAGAATTATAAAATTTCTCACTTCATGCTCGAATTTTCTTGTTCGAAACCACTCCAGGTGCCAATGCCCTCTTACCACTATGTCAAGTCTTTAAGACTGAAATATCCAGTTTGAAATGAAAAGAATCCGACATTCCATTCTCAGTGGCCAAATTTAACACATAGCTTGTGGGGACTTGTTATTTTGTCATGGGAAGACATTAGCGTTTGTTTGTTGCCTTTTTTCAGCTATGGGCGGCTACAACGTGTTTACCGACCACCCCCGCTTGGCACAGTGGCACGAGAGGGTCAAGGCTGAGCTCAACCCTGATTTGGACGAGGCCAACTCCATCGTCAACAAGATTTTAGCGAAGCAAAACCTAGCCAAGCTATAGAGGGGGGCGGACTCGTGTAGCGGCAGTCACCGAGTCCAACGTGACGGAAATGCTTGCTCGTCATGATGTGGGCTAAAATTCCTCCCGGTACAAGAACGAGGATTTTGGAACAGTTGCTGGGCGAAATTGAAACTCAGGCTCTAATGCATTTCTCTTGCTAAGCTAACTTGCGGAAGTATGGGGTGGTTTACAGCAAATGTGGGGACTTTGTAACGTTCTGCGCAAATTTACCATCGAATGGATACCATGTGCCTGCGTCACACATTTTAGGTTTTAACCTAACCCTTTCAGGCTCAGGCAAAGGTAGGCTTTGTTGCTATACAGGAGAAGTCTGACGCACATGCTAACGAATCGCAAAAAAACGTTATTACATGCTAATTTCCCTAAGTGGTACCTAACCATGGGTATAACTTCCAGGTTTCTGCAATTGCCATTCTGACCATATAAGGAACGTAAAGCTTTGAAATTAAGTAGTCAAGTTGCAGTGCAGATGACCATGCTGTGCTCCATGTCGATTCTTGAACCTGGACCCTAACGGCATGAGCGGAACTCAGATCACAATCCTCAAATGGTCGTGAAGCTGAGAATTTGTGTCTTGAAGTGAAGGTTTTGCCTTTGAGACCGTCCGAAAATTGTTCGCTTCGTGCTTAAAACGACTGCCATAGCTATGCACTTTTTTGTTCAAGGGCGATGTTTTACTATAGGTGATTGTCTGTTGAATGTTCAGCCACTTTATACATAATAGAGATTTTGAAACATGTTTTGAGATCAAGGATTTTGAGTTGTTTTTTGCCAAAGGTCGACTTCTTGCCTGTACTTTAAACTTTTTACGATATTTTTGAAGACGTTCATGTTTTTTCTTTGTTCTAATTATCTCTTTTCAACAAAATGATGACTACTTTATGGGCTAACACAAATAAAACATTACTGCACTGAATATAGTGCATTTCACCATCAGTGCTAGTTGCAAATATTAATGTGTATTTTTGCGCATTTTTCATCCCCTCGACACATAGGTTGTTTTTTCATTCATGTGGGCATTTTTACGCAAATATTTAATTCTATTATTTGTAGTTATGTCTCATTAGTTACTAGAACACCCTCATTCAAACGTTATTTTATACACCTGAGGTTATGCACAGAGATTATGTCTAAGGAGCAGCCGTGACTAAAGGGTCATTCAATAATTATGGCCCGATGTGGGCCATGAACACAAGCTTTGCCCGATGCTATTGGCTGATTTAGTGGCTGCAATCGCATATTTCTTTTGGTGCCTTGTCATTTATGTTAAAATTGAATTATAATAACACTCAAATGAAATGCTAGCTTTTCTATTTTTTGTTGAACTAAAAAAGTTACGGGTAAAAAAAAGGTACCTGCATCTAATTGTAACGAATTAGCGTTTTACATCACTTGGTTACTATTCGTGAACTTTATTTTAGAGTTGAATGATATGATCATATGTCAGTACGTCTCTCTTAAGAAAGTTGATCAGAATTAAAACTTTAATATCGCAAAATGTGGAATGTTGTTCCTCAGGTGCGTGTGTCATAGAAGTTGTTACTCTATCTTTTTTGTGGGGATCTGCAATAGATTTTGTGTCTCGCCGTCTTTCATATTGCCCATTGTATCGATGAAACTATGTTTTAAGTTCCTATATGAGTGTTTTCATCGTATGGAAAATGCTATTCAGATCTGACCAGATCACGTGCACCGGAATTTTTTTCTCTGGGACCTTCATGTTGTTGAGCTCGACTCGTGAATGCACTGGAGATACAGGGGGGCTACCCGTTTGTGTGTAAAGTACCCTTTCATGAAATTGTGTCTTGAACATTTATTGACGTATCAGTGCTACTGATATCAGTGAGGGTGCCTCACTTTTAAGCCACCCTGTTTCTACCCACTTCATCATAGTTTTGGAGAGCTATTGCCCCTCAGAGGCGTCCGTAACTACTTTGCGTCACAAACAGCGGTGTCCGTTCCAGTTGTCTGGCTTATGTTCGGTTACAAGGCCTCTTTTAATCCCCTATCTACTTCCTTGAGCAGGCTGATTTTTTAGTCTGGTTAAGGAGATAAAGAAGTACTGAATACATTTCTGATACCTTGAGGGGCCCAGGAACCGCGCGACCAAACTCTTGATCGTTATTTCAGATTTTTCCTGACCACGAAGAATTTATTCCGAAATACAGGGTCAGCAGTCTCTCAAGTGTTTCACACGCTTCGGTGCGCAGAGTGCTTCAATAGCAGGCCCTTTTAATGTCAGCGATTATCAACAATGATCTTGGCAAACAACGTACGAGGGGAAAGAGTTGCCGGTGTTCAAAGGCATTCTTCGATCGTTAAGTGCGCGAGGGGAATAAGCACACTTGTTTTCTTACGCAAAATTCCGTTCTTTTAATACGACGACCATGGCACGTATGAAACTAAGCCTTATACCAGCATTAATAAAAAAAGTCTTACAAAGGAGAGCCTACCTCTTAGGAATTTGTTTTTATTAATTGTGTATCATAAGAAAATTGAATGAGATTTAATGTGAGAATAATTTGAAGTCAGTAGAGGCTATAGGTGCAAAATATAGCCCGTAACAGTTGCAGAAAATGATGAAAATTCAACTTGAAGGGTGAAAAAAAGTCATCTTTACGAGCTCTTTTTCAGTTGAAATGCAAAAGATATGCATTGCGTGAGTAAACAATAGAATGGGACAAATTAAGGGTCCTACGTGCATTAGATAATAACTAAGAACATGGCAAAACACATCAGTTTATTAAAAGGCATAGATCTCTTCTTTGGAAGCAGTATAAGGGGGCGAGGCAACAGTATGGACG
>VOMN01121037.1:0-20632 GCA_014899125.1 Orchestia grillus
GGTAGTGTTGCGTTGGGTAGTGTTGCGTTGGGTAGTGTTGCGTTGGGTGGTGTTTTTCGGCGACCCCATTTGCCACCAAAAAGCGTCCACATTTGTGGACGCTCATCAGTGACAGATGGGTGTCATCCAGGGAAGTATACCCCAGGGCTGTCACCCAGGGAAGTCACCCAAGGAAATGTGCCCCAAGGGAAGTCACCCAAGGAAATATGCCCCAGGGGAGCCGTTCGCGGAAAGACAACATGGAAATGTGATGCATGCCGCTGAGTCTCACTGCGTCACAATTGACGTCCAGGATCAATGCTGCACTCCTAAAAATATGAAGTTGCCTCTAACGTTAATATTAAGCACTACTGATTATAAAGTGCTGTCTCTCGTAAATATTAAAGCGGCAATGACTATAAAATGTTGTCTTTCGTAAATATTAAGCGCTACTGATTATAAAATGTTGCCTCTCGCAAATATTAAGCACTACGACTATAAAATGTCTCTCGTATATATTAAGCACTACTAACTATGGAATAGTATCGTGACCATGGCTACAATTGGGTAATATAGTAAATGAATGCGAGTCATCACATAAATATAGCTAATGCAATGGTAAATTTTAAAATATTTAATTATCCTTTCTGCACTTGTTCCTCTGCATGCGTCTGTCAAAAGGAGCAACGAACTAAGAATTTTCATCGAAGCTCCTTCATAAATTGGCAGCCTCTGCTTTATGTCTGAGCGCTGCAGGATCAGACAAAGAAGTACAAAAAACTCCATCAGCTTAAAGAAATGACACAGAACCCAGTGTGAAAGCGCCCGAAATACATTTTTAGGGGAAATAAAGAGAATATATTTTTGGTAGAACAATCGAGAGGCACCAACTCGTCTACACGCGAAAATTAGACCGAAACAGAGAAGAATTAAGAAAAAAATGCACATATGCGACCATAGCTCTTAGGTTTTCCGGGCTTGATATAACGTAGACAAAAAACAAATATGACTCAAATGTAGTAAAATAGCGAACAGTCTCCTTAGCAAATAAATAGCACAACAGCATTCTACCAGTCTGATATCTTGTTGAAGTATGACGCATAGATTCTCTTTTAGGAAAACTAGGTAATGAATCTTTTCAAGCGGCCAGGTACTTCTGTTTCTGCCCTTTTTAAGTTGATCAAAAAGCTGAAGCTAGTCAGCAACATCATAGCGGACGCCATAAAGGAAAATTTGAAGAGATCGTGTAGAATTCATGCGATCTGTGACCCAGAGACGGAACAGCAACGTTCACCATCACCCTGAAAAAAAATGCATTACCGTGCACGTAAAATTACTTTCCAAGTCGATAACCGTAGAGGCTGAGTGACCCTAACACCCCCGTCGAGTCGTCCGTCCATAATTCGCGATATCACTGGAGTTATAGCGCAGCGCAGAGCAATAGCGCAGAGCCATGGCGCAGAGCAATGGCGCAGAGCAATGGCGCAGAGCAATAGCGCAGAGCAATAGCGCAGAGCAATAGCGCAGAGCAATAACGAAAAGCCATCATCAGTTGGGAGTGTTGCGCCGGAGCACAAACACTCCAGTGTTATCTATCGATCGTGCCTACGCTTATCGCCCAGGCAGGAAGAATATTGCGTCTCTTACAAAAATGCGGCAACTTTTACACTTATCTAATAAGTTAGCTACAACTTTAGTTAATATCGTTTCCAAAAGTTGTTAAACTGAGAGAGACTAGTGGGTCGTGCTGTTGCTTGGTCAGTCTATCCTAAATTCACGCGTTTACCATTTCTCCATCGGACATTTCAAACAGAAGCCGGAAAATAACCGTGCCATGAATGATATCGTTATGGTAGTGTTCAACAGTTCAGATAAATTTCGTTTATTACTTCAGACTACAGTGAGCGCTTTAGAGGTAAAGGCTGCCGAATCACTGCCTTCTCCGCGTAGATAATTACAAACTAATACTTGCGCAAACAACGTGTACATAAAAAATCCTGTTGTTGTGTCGAAAAATCAGGTAAACTTTTTTACACTCGCTAAGAAGCACTTGCGCTCCCCTTCACTGATCTACCTGTAGTCAAATCCATTTTAAAACACTTTCAGGGATTCCCTTTAGCTCCCACTCCCAGTTCCTCTGTATTGCTGAGTGGCCTGATTCTTTTCAAATGAAATTGTTGCCTCCCTGTACACATTTCCTAGCGTGGGAAGCACAAAATTTCTCTTCGAAATGTATGCAAGTTTTGTTTATTATTACGTCACACACATAGTTACGCTAAATAGGGAAAAACAGACGAATTTAGTCCGTGTGTTGTGAAGATAGGTTTGGAAAGGATCCGCCAAAATCTTTCGACACGTTCACACGCCCCAAATAATAGAATGGTACAGGGCTTCACAAATATGAACCTCACCTTATGTAGTAAGCGTATATTCTCCATACAATTGCATGGAATCGTCGCGGAGAAATCATGAACGTAAATTAACCAAGAACAGTTTGATTTAAGACGAACGATGAAGCATGAAAAATATTGTTCAAATTCTTCGGCAGTTGCATAGAAATTCATCCATCGATTCGGAGTGGAAAATTTGTCTGCAAGATACAAAGAATTATTTACAGAGACAAATTTGAGCTCAAAGTAGACACTCGCCATGAACTTGTTACGAAAAATATGCAATTCGTGATGTAATAGTGATAGAATATAACGGTAGATGTAACAAAAAAATATCAATTTATTTTCTACATGTTTTTTGAGTAACTGTATAGGAGGGTCGTATTGTGCACAAGACATTCTCTTATTCTAATCAAAGGTGTAGAGATCATAAGGGTGTCTACCTCAATGAATGTTTTTCAACATCCACACAAAGAACACACGGATTTAAAATTCCCCAACCTGCCGCATATGAATCCTCACTAAGCAACAATTTTTCTTCAAATCAACTTCAAAAGCACAATACACAAAAAAATTACGCACCTAACAAACACTAGCATATCAACAATGGGAATCAGATAGTTGATGCCAAAAAAATAAAACGCACATGCACTGAAATGTACTGAACATGCACCCATCCTAACACGGCGTGGGAACCAAAAGAAAAGAGTGATTGGGCATTTTTTCGCAACTGGCGACGACAACTGAGCCACACAACCTAAAAATGTCACCAGATATCGCAGCCTGTTCACCTGGTCGCTTCACACACCCCGACACCCTGCACGCGTCACCAGCCATAATTACTATTCAGTACGAATGCAAACGCCACGGTGCGCGCGGCTGCTGTTCTCATGTGAACAAGTGCTCCATCACCTCGAAATTATCACGTGCCATTCGGTAAACAGAAAAAGAATTTGAGTTGCACCGAAGTGTACAAGCCAATAACGTAACTCGTTCCGTTAATTTTAGGTAACAGATGGCGTGAGACGAGCCGTAAGGCCACATGACTAGCTAGCTCCTCAAGCACCATTTCAAAAGCCTTCGACAGCTCGCACTAACAAGAACATTTCGCAGTCACTAGCCAAATAGACAGTTCTCCAACATTCTCATTTTTAAATACGCCACATAATTTTTTATTCTAAATTAAATTTACATTGGTTCCTTACGGCAGACTCGAAGTTATTATTTTGTGATTGAACTCTTCCCAAATATCTATCAGTGTAAAGTTTTGCTATTGGAAGTTGAATTGTGCAAGCCCTAGTTAGGTTGACGGGCAAATGAAATTGCATTGATAATCGGGTACCACTGTATTGTGCTTAGATTACACTTTGAACAAAGCAACACGCCATTAAACTACCTTCCCCAACTACGTTCTTCCTAGACAAAGATCTTCTTTTCCGGGAGCAATGCCCCCACTGCGTCACGCCTCTCACAAATTGATGGAATTTTTACTCAAGCGTTAATACTAGGACGGACGAAAATCGAAATAGCTCTAACTGAATTCATATTACACTCGTGTGAAGTATACTGTAACGAGTAAGTACGAATTAGTCACACATGAAGAAAAGAATTCGAGAAGAAGTGAAGTATTTCCACAGCAGGATTACGAATAGCCTGACTTGTCTTTAGAGGCAGTGGCGAAGTAAAAGCTTTGAAATTCAGTACATGAAAAATCCCCTAGGTTAAGAAAACCTCGATTTTTGAATTATATGAGAAATGAAAATTATTTAAAATGTCGCAAAGTAAACATCTTTTCACCCAACCTCTGAACTCGCTCGAGCGGGAGTTGAAGTAAGACTAGATGAAGAAAAATCTAGTTAAACTTGAATCCTCGTGTTTTTATGCCATTAAGATAAATTGTAAATTTGCATGCGAAAAAAATTATAGTTTAAAACCTACGCACGCTACAGGAACTCGTAATGTTGCACTCTAGTGCAACAAATAATAACACGATAATAAGAAGATTATAAGAAATCGAAACTGACGATTCTAAATTCCACCGATACGCGTTCTGCGAGGTAAGTTTTGCCTATACTCCGTCAGTTGCGAGGCGTTTTGAAAAGAGAAGCACAACGACACAATTCGATTTTTTCTGGAACTTTGAGGCAAGGTTGAGCGCCTTAGTAATTACGTTACGAGCTCCAATACGAAGATCTATGAGCTTTCAGGTGTCAATTTAAAGACGGTCGGAAGATCAAAATGGTACTAGATGACGTATAGGCTGTGTTTACGGAGGCACTCCAGCCGAAAACGTCAATTTGATTGGTTTGATAGGGAAAGAAACCTTGAATTTGCCAAGATCTTGCCTTCATCGTCAAAGAACAAGTCTATAAGCCAATTATAATTGCAGTATAGATTGTGTACTAAACACAGCAATAGAAGAGCTTTAGTGATCCGGACTACGTTGCACCGAAAGAGAACCGACCATTTAGTATGGCGTATGGAGTATGCGAAATCTATGTACAAGGTATGTTCCCTTATAGGATCCATTGCGCACAGAAACACCAAGTTAAAAATGAAAAGGCAGATAAGGTAAAGAGGAGATAGAGAAGTAGGTGTGGAATTGAAAGAAACAAAATTAGTCACGAAAGATGAAAATCCCAAATGCCTATCAATAGTTGAGGTAACTCATCAATGCCTCCTTGGGACGCCGGCCCCATAGCACACAATAAACAAGATTTGAATAATTTGAATGACTTGTTTATTCTGAAGTGTATACTGCAATACTGAATAATAATGGTATTCATAGGAAGCTAATTACAGGATTCCCTTCTTCATGGTCAAAGTCACTTAAAGCTCAAAATTATTTTTTTCGTGTGATATCCATTTATCTCAAATCACAACTCTTATAGTACCATCACAGATTTATGATTCAATTACACTGTAGCATGGCTCTACGATGATTTAGATTTACGAGCTTAGGCAATGAATAAACTTTACCTAGTTTCTAAAAATCTGGAGACCTGTGAATCCATTTCTAAAGTTTGCTTGAAGCACTGTTATGAATACGAGTATCTTCAACCATGAATGGCATCGGAAATTTAGTGATAGATCCATTTATTCTAGTTCTATGAGTATATCAGCTAAAAATGACGCAATATATGAGCAAGCAAGACCTACGGAAATGCAACAAATCAACAATGTTGCTCAGGACGTGCATTTATGCATTACCAAAACGACATGCTAAAATCAAGAATGGGTTCCGTGTTTCAATTAAACCACAAATTAAAATCAAAAGATCCTACAGAAACTGACGTGATAATAGATTTATTGTTCCGTACATTGATTGTCTCACGCGAGACTGAGGAAATATTCTCTACACGAAATCTGTGCAAATCAATATTAGCGGAGAAGTCTGAAAATTGGCGCAACGCAAAACACACACTAGTGGAAGTGACAAGATGCTCCTGATACTGAAGCTATGCGCAGATAATCCAAGTCTACAAAACAGTCGAGACAGATCTGCACTAGACGACCAAACTAGATATAAGACCAAACGAAAACTTCCGTGTTCTCTGAGCAGGACGCGATGGCAAACTGATGGCACTATGAACACCAGTCGCTCTTATGCGGCAATAAAACCTTCATAGCCCCCATAAGCAAAGGCTTCCTGGTGCTCGGCGCAAAACAACAGTTTTCACATCAGATAAAGACACATCGTGCATACGCCGCCACCAAAAATCGATTGAAGATTGGACTCTGGCTCAGGGACTGAGACTCCCGGCCGGATGTGAGGTAGTCATTGCAGTTTGGTGAACTTTCATATTTGGTACATTTTCACCCGTGCTGTTGCCTATACTTGCAGCATGATTAATCTCTGGAGCATCTACAACTACGCAAAATTCTCTGTCTTCAAGCCAAGGCTCTTTCTGCGCCTCACCAGACAAGCTCAAGCAAGTTTATAGAAGGGTACAACTTTTCATTTATTAGTGGTCAAATTTGATACTTCTTTGCTGACTTCTACTTCTTTCATTTATTTCTAAAAAATTCTATGTTATAGTGTTTCGATCTGTTGAAAAAATTACGGGGGATTTAATGGAAATTTCAACACCAAATGGTCCCACGGGAGAATAAATTTTTCTTGAAATATCATCGGGACCATAGAAAGTGTCGCCGAAATCTCCATTCAAATCTGCATGTTGAACCTACAGAGTTTCTCCAGAATCGCTTCACGCGTAAAGATAGTAATGATCGCGAATATCAGGACCGTATTCTTACGGTCTTTAAAACTTTATCGTTGAAATCATTGATTAATACATACTAGTAGAATAGCAATACCATGTTCTCCATCTGGCCAACAAAATACAGCCCGATAAAAAACAGCCCAGCAGTGCGCTCCAACATCATGTTGAGTGAGAATCTATAATCATGATTAAGTGCGTAGTTCAATCGAAGTTTAGTAATTAGCTCGTTAGTCAGTGACTAGATCTGTAATGCAGTCGAGGCTGAGAATCCAAACAGAGCAAAAAGGAAAGAATAATTTAGTACGGACGACAGAAAACAAGGAATATACGCACACGGTGTGATCTCACACAGGATCCCCTGGTTACAGAAACAGCAAGTTAAGATTGCAGAAAAAAAAGAAAAAAATACGTATCGAAGACGGTTTGAAAATTGGAAAAAGCGAAGTGGGCACGAAAGACAAAGTCTTGAAGGCCTATCTAGAGCTGAGGTAACCTAATTGTGTTTCATGTGGATGCAGACAAACCTAACTAACCTGACCCTATACCCTATAGCGTATCCTCTTTCCCCCTGGAAGGACCAAAACTTTCATTTGAAATTCATCGTCAACGAGTACATAACGACGTATGCATCGACTTAGACGCAGCAAACCCCCTTACATGATCAACCAAAAAGCCCATACGAGTCATGAGCATGACTTCATGAAAGCAATTCAACATGAAGTGATAGCAGCTGAACTGGAAGTAGCAGAACACAGTCTCATGCATTTGTGTGAGAGGGTCAATTGAGAGCTTGAAAATTTTACCGCACCATAGCCCGCATTGAAGGTTCGTGCTTAATGATGAATTGGCATGGCAAATCTTATAAATAAGACTTCATGGAGATAATTGTTCTTGTTTAGATTGTTGATCCGTGCTTAAAAGAAGTCTGGAACCGGTGAGAACGCATTAAAGACTCCGTAAAGCTTAATCCACAAAGTGTAAGGGAGCGGAAGTCGTCTAGCAAGCTGATCATCGCACCCGCGTCAGAGGCTGTGTGAATGCCACATTTGAGTCATCACTAATGCAGGAGTTCCTCAGAACGCAGATCAATAAGCCGTTGCCGGCGGCAGATGCGGGTCCTAAATGCTAACACGGCCTTCAGTACTAACTGAAATCTTAGGGTCAAATACCGGAGACTTTTTAAAACCTTCCCTACTGCCGTTCATTGCTTCATTTGAGACGTGTTCAGAAATCGCTCGAACGTTTCTTCTCCGCACTGTGCTTTCCTTTTCATTTACGTTACTGAATTTTAAAATTCCAAACTAACCTTAAAGCTTGAAATCTGAAACGCATTATATGCAGAAAGTGAGGGCTATTTGAGGACACTTTTAGTATGTTAAATGAACAATATCTTAGCAAAAACTGCATGTATTTGAATCAAATTTGTCCAAATGTTTTTGACGATACTTTTTCATCCAATTATTCTATGAAGCCACCTTTGGCTGCAATGACTGTTTCTACGCGGGTCTGAAACCGTTGACAAGCTGAAATTAAAGTGTCCTTATCAATTTCGAAGATCACCTGGACTATGGTGACCTTCAATTAAGCTATGGCACTAAGCTGATATTGATTAGTCATTATTCGTCCTTTTAACAACGCTCCACACGTAATAGTCCATAGAATTTGAATATGGCTAGTTTGAAGGCCACAAATTGGGTTCACATGATCGTGAAAATTCTCTGGTACCTAATCTTGGGTTACATTGGCTTTGTGAGAAGGTGCTGACCCTTGCTGAATGACGTATGGCCTCCCATTGAATACTTCATCTATCCAAGGCTTAACAGCCCTTTTTTGAACATCAATGTATCTATCAGCATTAACCCTAAGATCCTGTAAAAAATGCAAGATGGCAACATGACCTTCACTACTCACAGCTCCAAAAACCATCATGGTTATAGTTAAAGCACCTGTGACTGAATGTCTTTTCAGTTCTTTCATTAACATATTGATTCAAACGAGCTATTTGAGTTAAAGAAATAACAAATGATTTGAGTTTATAATCAACTGAAAATGAGACGTCCTCAAATAGCTCTCGCACCCTGTGTGTGCAAAGCTGCCGCCGCCATTCACGATTCTTAGAATACTCCGCAAATTTGGAGCCTTAAAAATGAGGGTTTTCTGTCCGTTGAAAAATGAATGTTAGCGCACAGGCAAATCATCACACAACAGAGGTTGATTGGTATCACGGTGACTTATTACTTAGGGAACGTGTTAAAACTCCACAGCCACATGGAATACGATCTCAAGAGGGCAAAGGGAAGGGACCTTTTGGCATGGACTAAAGAGAACGGGGAATTTATGCACAAGGTGTACTCCCACATAAGAGCCCCTATGCATATGAACAGCAAATTAAGATTGAAGAGGGAGAAAAGACAAAGAAGTGATAGCCAAGAAGGTGTGAAAATTGGAGGAAGTAAAGTGAGCACACAAAATGGAAATCTCGAAGGCATATCTATAGCCGAGGTAACCTAACAGTGCCCCCTTGGGGACACCAGTCCTTATAACATAAGGTAGACAAGCCTCCTAATCTCACCCTATTGCCCACCCTACGCTCCCTGAGGGTCTCGGGATAAGTTATTATAATATTATTTATTATTTTCTTATCCTATGTCTTCAGAAAGAAGCAGAGGTAAAGAATATTGTGTGAGTATTCAAGAACATGAATCACACAGGGAACTAACTACGTAGAATTCAGTCTGCATCTTGATAAAATTAATGTATTAAGCACTTGAGAATATTTCCACCTTATTAAATGCAAAAAGACCACCATGCAAAAAGTTGGCTGCAAAAAAAAAACGAAAGACCCATTTCTGTCAAGTGGAAATCGTTTCTTGAACACACCAGTAGTGGTATCTTCACGTGAGAAATACACCAGTAGGGGTATCTTCACGTGAGAAATACACCAGTAGGGGTATCTTCACTTGATAAATACACCAGTAGTGGTATCTTCACGTGAGAAATACACCAGTAGTGGTCTCTTCACGTGGGAAATACACCAGTAGTGGTATCTTCACGTGAGAAATACACCAGTAGTGGTATCTTCACGTGAGCAATACACCAGTAGTGGTATCTTCACGTGAGCAATACACCAGTAGTGGTATCTTCACGTGAGCAATACACCAGTAGTGGTATCTTCACGTGAGCAATACACCAGTAGTGGTATCTTCACGTGAGCAATACACCAGTAGTGGTATCTTCACGTGAGCAATACACCAGTAGTGGTATCTTCACGTGAGCAATACACCAGTAGTGGTATCTTCACGTGAGCAATACACCAGTAGTGGTATCTTCACGTGAGCAATACACCAGTAGTGGTATCTTCACGTGAGCAATACACCAGTAGTGGTATCTTCACGTGAGCAATACACCAGTAGTGGTATCTTCACGTGAGCAATACACCAGTAGTGGTATCTTCACGTGAGCAATACACCAGTAGTGGTATCTCCACGTGAGAAACCGACCAGTAGTGGTATCTTCACGTGAGAAATAGACCAGTATAGTAGCATCGACACTGGAGAAATACATCAGCAGTGGTATCAACAGGTGAGAAAACTATCCTCGAGACACACACATGTACACTGCAACATATTTGACTAATTCGAGGACCACATCCGTTTGGGACTCTGATAAATCTAAAGATTCAAACTGCAACCTAGCGTGCAGTTCAAAACTTGAAAGCAAATCCGGTTACAATTATCTCAATTCAAAATATTCAAGTTAGGTCACATACCGTGAATGATAACAGAATTTTCGCAATCTTTCCAGAAGCATAATAATTCACGCAAAAAAAATAGTTCCTGTACTTGTAGCTGGCAAATTTGGCAACAACTGCTCCTTGAACAACACTTAGTACGAGAATAGTGATCTGACGCAGAAAGGTTTAGGTTTTGAAGATATGGATAGGATTCAGAAGTATTTTGATTTCACGAGCAATTAAATTGAGATGAAGTCGGCTGATATCTGCGTGTAAACTTTATGGTTAAGATAACTTTTAAAAAATCCTTTCTCTGAATGACTAAATCAAACTGCTAGAAGAATTTTATGATCGCGTTACCCCCAAAGGTCACAAGCACCTTAAAATTGGGTGGTGCAAATGTTTTCTTTACCACCTGTTCTGCATGAAAAGGTTTCATAAAACACTTGCAGTCGTCAGTGAAAGTAGGTCACTTGAGAAAGTTACTATAACTTGAAGAATGGACGCAGCGAGTTTGTGAAGAAACACTTTTGCAGCAACGAATAGTAAAGACGAATAAACCCTTTTGATCGGAGTAATGATGACGTAGCCACTAACCATCAGACGTACGTTTAGAAACATTTCGAGTGACCGGCGAAGTTTATCAAAGCATATGTGGGGACTAGGCTTCCCGTGCTAGAGAGAAACGAGAAAATGGGAAGACGAGCCCAGTGACTAACTATAAAGCTAAGCCCAGGACGGCCTCTTGCAACAAGTGCTGGCAGAGCTACAACGGTGCGGTGAGGCGCTGTAGGAACCACTGAAGAGCGATTAACCTTTACGCCCTGGAACGACACTTTACTCAATAAGGACAAGCTTATGTTTCAAATGAACCAAATATTTCCATCATATCGTATGCACTTGTGTATATAATCGCCCCAGTTTTCTTAAGAAACGATAACAATTAAAGACTAAACTGTATTTCTTATGGCTATTAAATGAGTCCTTATGGGTCAAGTCACCTGAATGTAAATTTAGCATGTTTAACATTACTTTAGCGGGAATAAATTCACCTTTCAACATCAGGTATCGAATGTAAAGCGTGAAACACCCGTTACAGTTTACACATTCGTATTTTTCTAATTTCAACATTCATTCAAGCACTAAATAAGAATAAGGTTAGTGCACTGAGAAAAAACAATTCGGACCGTAATGAGTACATGCTCCATAGTATACCTGAAGTAAATTCCTCACTCTGGTTCAACAATTTTACGCACAAACGCATATAAATCATAAATACACACAAATTACCTCAAGAAAGCTTGACCCTAGAGTAACACGGAAGATCAATTTCTACGACTGCACAATGTAAAGCGATTAAAAATGGCTAAAATTCTTCGAAAATCATTGCAACATTTTCATATTATTTGTCATTTTAGACTTCGTCTAAGCATTTTTATGGAAAAACTTGTTTCTAGGTACGACATGAAGCCATCAATTTGTGCTATACGCCAACTAGAGCCGTTATTAGTAAGGACTTAGCGATGCTCAAATCCCAAAAATTCGAAGCTTTTAAAAGAGATGTCTCATTTTCGTTTTCTTTTACATTCAAAATTGCTTAGTAATATCCGCTTCGTAGCGGAGTGAAATAATTTCTACGTGCCAAATTTTCAGGTGTTGTTAGCGTATGAACACATGATTTAAAAAGATATCAAAATCTGGCCATTTTTGATCCACAAAGATTGAATTGCAAGCTCAAAGGCCAATTCTGTCTTTCTTTGGACAATCCAATACGGATTTGAGTCTAAAATTCTGAGGGATCATAAATTTGAGAGGTTCTCAACTAATTTTCCTTTAATTCTTGTTCACCGAAAAGTGGGACCGTCAGAATTACCCTGCAATAGCTCAACGAGGTCAACACTCTTCGACCAAGATGAACCAATAATTAGGAAATTTTTACAAACTAACGTTTCCATTCTAAAGCAATCTTCAGCTTTACCGCCTATCAGCTAACAACTATTTTGACAGCTATAGCAGTACCTTACATTGGAATGGAGACGAGTTAGACTATGGACAGTCGGGCTGCTTAGCAGGGCAAGTGATTCAAACTTACTGCAAGAACCCAAAGAGTAACTTCCGTTGAATTCCCTGAAGTCATTGTATATTCGATTGAGGAGTTGCTACTTAACAAGAAGCAACCAAAAATTCATGCAATTAAGAAGTACTCTAGGGGACAGAAGCTGTCCAATCTTGCAAAACGTAACCCAGAGTTCGAAGGTCCTTACCTAACGAGTTCGGACTCCTTGGCCTCCTCGAGGCGATGCCGCTGCATAACCTGTTCGATGATGCGTCGCTCATGGTCGTCGAGATGCGAGAGGTCTGGCATCAGGTCCTGACTACCTTCTGCTGCCATTATAGTCCTAAGAACCAGTGCTAAAGGCCGGTCAGGGGCACGGGGAGCGCCGCCCCAGCAGGGGGCGCCATGCCCACCTGCCCCAAGCACGAGACCTCTCCGACGCCGCTAGATTGAACCTGGGCCTTCGGTGTTTCAGGGGTGCGATACAACACTGAAGGGACTGAGAGCGTAAAAATACACTTCAAATTCAACACGTCTTAGCGCTCGAACAACGCATCAAATTTTGGAATTCAACATACAACAAATCAAGAAGTGAAATGTTAGTTTCTCTTTTGGTCAACATACAATTTTGGAAAGCGCACCACCAGCCCTCTAACCTTAGAGGAACACGGAACAATTTCCCCCGCAGAAAACATGTTGCTCACAGTGGTACACTGCACATTCGAGACCTTGATTCACTTCTCTTAAGTGCAAATATATTCTTGAATAACACTTGTTTCTAAGTTACACTTCACTGGAACTGCTAGCGATTGCAGCAGGTCCATTTGACGACACCAGAAGACAATAACTGGTAATATTTGGTAGCAGCAAGGAAGCAGTCGCCGCCCCTAACTCGGCCACCTGATCGATAGGAGGTTGTGTAGTGCACCGGGCTAAGCAAGTAAGTGTCGTACTTTCGCAGTTTAGAAAACCGAATGTTGCCACCCTCTTAGTATGTATTCATTTCGCCAGTGTTGCATCTTTTGACAACATCAAGACTGTCGACAGACACTCACGTGTCCAGTCTCAACACCTCCTCTCCGGTACACATCGTGAGGCCATGATGGCTTCTGGACCAGCAAGATTCCGAGCTCGGCGTAGGGATATGGGGCACAGCAAGTTCTCCGGCATCATTGCGCGGCAGTGAACTAGTCCGCCTTCGCTCTCATAAATAATAGGATGTTATCAGAGAGCTGGCTGGCCAATGAAAGAGCAACACAGTGTGACGTCATGAGTGTGAGCCCTATTGATTTTTGTTCCGTAACGTAGATGTGAATGAAAGCCACACCAGTCACTGCCGTGGAATACAGAGGGAAGCGGCTGGAAAGTTGAGTTCCGATTCGTCGTATGGTTGATGAGCTGGTACTCGAGCGCGATGTCCAGCATGTTCTGTTAGCGCCCTTCAGTCTTAGACAGTCTTCTTGGGTGCATGGAATAAAAACACGACCACTCCAGAGCCCCTCATGTTTAGTGGCATGAGCTATCAATTTCGGCAATTTATTTTTCGAAAGCTAGAGTAGTTCTAGAAAATATGGTCGAGTTAGCAAAATCACAAGATCGGAGGATTGTTATTTGTATTACAAATAAAGTACTGTATGGAGCGGTTGAATTTAGAATTACAGAGAGCTCCGCATAAAAAGTTGGATGAGAAGATAATACAATGGCAATTGGATTCCGAACTACGAACGAAACCAGCATACCTCCAGCACAGCAGTGTAAGCGATTTACTGAGGGCCATCTGTACCTTAACGTTCCAATGGAGCATAAGTCATCCAAGGCAATACTCACATTCTTCAGTCACAGAAATTGGAAATTCTTCTGGGTGGTACACAACATTCACCAGTGTGAAAAAATTCCAGGGTCTTCACAGTTTAGATCCACTGACAAAGTTATTTTAGTTTAGAGCAAAGGTAGCTTCACGTATTGCAAAATGAAGGCTATCTCTCCCTTTTATAGCGAATTTACATACTGCTTGACTGATTCTAAAACGGGGATACTTAAGTAATAATTGTCATTCAACATAAAACCTTCTTCAGTCCTGACTAGAATGTTAGTTTCAGGTTTTTGCAAGATTTGCAAAAAAACATATGACCGACATTAAATAACGGATTACTGGGGAGCCCTAAAATGCTATTATCCAATTTAACTCCATGAAAAAAATATTTGCGTTTTTACGAGAAATCTTAGGTAATTAGAGTAGTTTTTCGAAACAGTGAATTTCCTGTTCGCATTCAGGGCTTAGAATTAATAGTTTTATTAAGTAAATGAAACTTGGACATCAGCGACACGAACAGCGATTTACTTATCATCTTCGCTTTTATAATCTGGCACGAATCTTTTCGATATCAATGTACAATATATTTTTCATTCGAACATAATTCGTTGTGCGTAGATCATAGAAGAATCCAAATATTCGTCGAGTAGTCGGTCTCTGACTCTGTGTAGTTGACTTTAACCCTCACAAATTGATCAAAAATAAGTCACTGCTCCCTGCTTTACAGTCCTGAAATAAAACGCTTTACACCAAGTTTCCTTTAACCTAACAAATTCAATTATCAAGTGCCAATGACCACATTAGAACGATGTAATTGATGCATTCTTTTCATAGAAATATTCAGTTTGCTGCTCAGGATACTATTAGATAAAAAAATGCCTTTAGAGATAAAATCAAGGCGACGTGCGAGTGCTTCATGGAGGAATACACTGTCAGGAATGCAGGATACTTGAAGAAATACCTTGAAAGCAGGATACTGCAATGTATGTATGAATGTGATCCTGGAAATCAAATATATAATTCGAGGGAAATGGCTTAACCCTAGAATGAATTTATACAATGCCTTAAGTCAGGAGAAAATTCTTCATGTTGTTTACAAATTATTCAAAGCTTTTACCTATAGATTGCGTAGTATACATGCTAGTCAGCTCCGCGGACAAAAAATTAGTCTCCTGTTGTTTTTCAAGCTGCAGTGTATTTTCTATCGAGCTCCTGTCGAGGATGACAACTGCCGGGTACACCGGGCTAGAAATGTCATTATTTGGCGTGACGGTCATGCAGGATATGTCAGGTATTTAGATTGGCCAGCTAAGTCTCCCAGACATGAACCCCGTAGAAAATTCGTCGTACCAGCAAGACAAGTTAGACGTCGAAAATATCGTTCACGTATTCCGGCCGCACTACGAGATGAGCTGATGCAAAAGTGATTTAAAATAGACCAGGTGTATATTTGGACACTTGTAAACTCAGCGCCTCACTGAATCGCCGCCATTATTCGTGCTCGTGGAGGTCCTACGCCAAATTAGTTGCGACTAAATTTTTATACGAGGAGCTTATTTTCGTTTTCACATGTCCAATTAGCTCAAGTCTATCAAAAAGCATGATAAAGACGTTTAAAAAATTCGAAAAATTTGAAAATTATGTGATGTTGCTCGATATACGCTTTTCGGAAATTCGACAAAACAGTCATTTAAATGTATCTTTCATACACAGTAATTTTCGCGCAATACTTGTTATTGCACGTTAGATTGTAAGCATTTACAATATACATGCGGTCTCTCACGGCATGGTGGTATCATGCATGTTGGGTATAAAAGATAAAATTCGACATAATCGAGGTAATTTATCTAACGTTCATAAGAATAGCGTACGTTGATTTCCTCTCTTTATCAAATTTCCAAGAAGCATAATTGGAGTTGTACACAGTATTTCTTCCCCAGTCTTAATGCTCTATTGCAATACCCAACTTACGAGTAGCCATCGCTGGCATGTTCGAGTTCTTGTTATCTTCATTTTTACAGTTTGACGGGTCCGTGAGAGTGAGACGTTGTTTTTTCTCAACTTTTGTTCAAAGTTAAGAAATTTTACTCGTGAGAATTTTCGATCCTTTCCAGGTTTGGTTCGTATCCGTGGCTAAGACTCCAACCTTTGACCTATTACTTCTAAATAATACATAAAGCAAACCTTCACATAGAATGAATTGCATTCTGTTGTTTATTGTCAGATGTAACTAGAGACTATCGGATTATGGACATGCAGGTTAGACCGACGTACCAAGCACAGGCTCGTAGTGAGGTAGATTTTTCCAAAGTGAATTCCATCGTGAGCATACACATATGACCGGCACAAATGCAACGCCCCCTACCAAGCTAATTTAAATGACTTCATCGAAACTAGAAAGGTTTCTCTTCATACGCACTTACTTGCATGTTCCCAATTTTCCGAATGAGCTTGCTATGACGAATTGAGTGCAATTTTCGGATTGAGCATATCAAATTATTCCCGGAATGCACGTGGTTTACTCGAAATTAATACGTTGGAAGTCATATGCTGTTACAGAAAATTATCTACGTTAAAACACCAAACTTAGTAGCACTCTGATTTAGTCTACGCTGATGAACTCATTCTGCAAAATTAGGAACTTTGGAAGAGCTCTTAAGAACAATTTCTGTGTTCACGTTGAAATACGGCATGGTACGCAGCCACAATTCGAATGAATTAATTCTATCAATGATATGTAACTCGAGTAATTAATTTTCTATTCGTCGTACTGTTTAGAATAAGAGCCAGTCGCTTTTGGTGCTGTATTTCTACTATTCTCCAATATTCTTCTGAAGTTGATAAAAATCGTCAATCCGTAGGTAATATTGCACGTAAACACCTGTAGACTCCCCGTAAGTTTAATCGTTCAGATCCCATTGGGCGAATAGGTTCATCACGACTAAGTGAGAGCTAGTTGCACACTAAGTGAATATTACTCAGCAATAACTCAATTAGACCGAGCCACACTCACTTCAAGCTCTGCAACAACTCAGTAAACGAATACACCCAGTGACCTTAACAAAAACTCAGTAACAACTCAGTAAACGAATGCACTCCAGTGAACTGAACCAAAACTCAGTAACAACTTAACGAGAGCACAATTACAGAGACTCGATTCGAAGCAGCACCAACTCAGTTAAAGAATGCAGCAGTGAATAAAACCTTACTTAAATTGGGTTCCGGAGACAGGATAGGAACTTATAAGCACATACACTAGAAAAGCTAGCAACAGTCACTTGAACAAAAACTCGGCAACAACTTGGCAAACCGTGGTTACCAACAGACACGGTGTAGAAACTCAGCAACAACTCTAGGAAGCATGGTTACAGAAACGGAACAGGGACCCCCAGGTAAGCACACCGTAAAAAGAGTGCAACAGCCACCTGAACAAAAGCGCGGGCCGCGATGATGAGGAAGATTACAGTAGCCACAATGGCCAGCGCAATGACAGCTGCGGCTGAGCGTGACCGGACTGCTGACGACCTGCGGGCTCGCTGGCTGGCCTAGAACGATGCGCTTTTAAGATACAGGATTGCTCGAGATTGACGCTCATTGTGATGACAAACTACGAGAGTGTTACATCAGGTTGATAACATGGCGCATTACGTATCATATACCACGGTAACATTGTGCATTTGATGTTGTTCCCCTGATAAGGCACAATTGTAGTTGTTTACCTTGATAACAGGGCACATTCGTTATCATTCACCTGGATAACTCAGCCTATTTGATGTCGATCACTGCGGTAAAGTGCAATTGTTGCTGTTCACTGTGATAAGTCAGCACAACAGCTATCATTTAACTCGATGACACATCCCGATAGTTAATATTTAACTTTATAAGACGGCTCAGTTGTGTTTTTCACCATAATTGCACGTTAAAATTGTTATCGTTTCCCGTGAATCACTGCTCATCTGATATCCTTTACCAAGATTACAGGGTACACGTGTTATCGTTCACCGTGAGAACGCGGGATAAGCAAACACTGCAATGAGAACAAATATCTCTCGTCGGCTGCTTAGATGACTAAGGAGAAACTATTGTTTCATGTCAGAATATTTCTCCGCGTGCGTATTGTTGACTTTCATTGAAATTAGCAATTAAATAGGCAAATGTATACCGGAATCGTTTAACATGATGATGCAGACGTAAGGTGTCGTATTTTCAACAATGTACTCAGGTAACCATGCAGCTCACTGACCTGTTTCTTACTAGTACATTCTAGTGATGCATCAACTACCTTGATTTGCAATTTAATTCGAAAATGACATGAGATGAGGAAAAATTGCAAGTAAGTTAAAACGAGAAGGACGCTGATTTCTGTACTAGCTTTTGGATGACTTTTACGGCACCAAAAAGCCACTGGATATCACAAAAGCGTTGTGGTGCGGGGTTTTGACTTCCCTGTTGGCTATTTTATATTTCCCTGTTGGCTGTTTTGTACTTCCCGTTGGCTGTTTTGTACTTCCCTTTAGGCTGTTTTGTACTTCCCTGTTTGCTATTTGTACCTCTCTGTTGGCTATTTTTATACAGTACTTCCCTGTGAACTGTTTTGTTCCTCTCTGTTGGGTATTTGTACTTCCCTCTGGGCTATTTTAAACTTCCCTGTCGGCTGTTTATACCTCTCCGTTGGTTATTTTGTACTCCCCTGTCGGCTGTTTTGTACTTTTCTGCTAATCATCTTGCTCCTCTCTGTTAACTATCTCGTACTTCTCTTTAAGCTACCTCGTAATTCTCTGTTAACTATCGTCTCCTTCCGGATCATTACGCTGAACTTTCCTATTGATTACATTGAGCTCCCTTGATGTTCTTCCTATCTTTCCATCTTGGCTCTCATGAGCTGGAAGGACAGTTTGTAAACATAATCGCGCGTCCGACGAGTGAACATCAATGTTGCATAGCCCATTCAAATCTATTGAGCATTCTAAACTCACACTTCAAATTAAATTTCTGCCTACTTTATAATAAGAAACATTGTAATAATATTGTTATATTGTTATAATAAGAAACATTGTTTGTAAAAGAACAGTGGTGAATTTCAACAAGCAGTGAGTACTTGGTTCCAGTTTGTTTTGAAAATGAATATCCCGGAACCGAGTTTCTCGGCGTTTCGTTTGAATGTGTAATTCATTTCTATACGAAATTCATTTCACTGATTTCACGTTGTTTCCAAAGCACTTACCGTCCAGAATATCTTCCATATTCTGGTCCATCGTCCTGCGTGCGAATGGTCTCCAAGTAATCGCCTACTGATACATCTTCTATAACGTATTACATATATGCAATCCCAAACGCATCATACATTCATTATGAAAATATTTTCATAACTCATACTGAATGTATAAGATATTTCGAACATAGAAAACCTTGAGTACGTGCTCTTCTTGTACCCACCATCATCCAATCAGGTTTCTGAACATAGTTTAACATTTCAAAAGCTCTCGAAGCTCTGGAAGACGAAAAAAACAAGATCTTCAACTTATTTCAATACAGTTATGAGCTTTTCCAATTACAACTCACCGCGATACTTCTTTTCCTTACCCTTCTTTCCAATAAAGTTGACCTTAAAAATGCCCGTAATTCCTTAACCTCAATTCTTCATTCGAGTGCGCATTTCAAGCTATCGGGTTCCTTCCCCCGACCTGTCAAGACTTCAATAAATGGGGAATAATTTGCGACGTCGCCTCCCGCCCCCCTCAGTCTCCACGAGGCCACCCAGAGAGGGCGTCCACTCCCCCCATCCCACCTCTCAGCCATTCACCGATCGAACATGTAAGCCAGGCGCGTCACCAGCTACGTCACACGTGTAGGCGTGTGCGTCAGTGTGTACGTCGACTGTTCTAACACGTGTATTCGAGGCTACCATGCCTTTAAAACAAAAATACATGCAATAGGACTTTCTAGACCCTAAGATTAACATCCACTAATTAAGGAACTTAGCTATTTTTGCTATTGTGTTTAGCTGAGTCATCATTTACTTGTTTTTGATTTTGGCTTCGGTTGCATCTAGCAATTTCTGAATTTTGTTATTTAGCTACCGTCTCGTACTACACTTTGTTGAGCCAGCATTTCCTAATTATTGATTTTGGTTTCCATTCAGCAATTACTGAACTTTATTTGATTGGTCATCATTATTTATTTAATTTAGTTAGGTTATCAACCCATTGCTGAAGTTTCTCAGGATTGCATTCACATATTCTGCATTTTGCAAGGTGAACATCTACTAAAATTGTATTTTTCCGGGTGACATCTAGAAATTTCTGTATTAAATTAAGTTCATATCTACTTACAATGTGTACCTAAATGCGCTATGCTAACATGGATGTAGAGGTCCTGACGGAGTCCGAAGAATTTGACAAAATTTCACACGTTCGGCTTGAGCTGTACGTGATACAG
>VOMN01121041.1:0-12583 GCA_014899125.1 Orchestia grillus
ATTCTCACACTGCTGTGTGTCTATTCCAAGGCATGAATTTATCAGCAAAATCTTCTGGAGCTCAACGCTGTCGAAAGCTGTACGCAGGTTATCAACAAGACAGTAATATTTCATTGTCTGTGTCGCTGTTCATAGTGGGTAAAGCTTTTTGCAACAAGGAAAATTTCATTTTTCCACATCAGGGGAAATGAAAATACTATAATCTTAATTTCATCTAATTGTGGAATTATTTTTTTAATTTAGTGGTATCGTATTCTATTGGATGAGGCCTCATTTAGCCTTGACTACGGCCTGTAGACGCTTCATAAAAGAAGTCGCCGAGGCACGTTCTGCTGCCTGATCAATTTTATCCCATGCGCATAGAGTTTCCTTTGGAGATTTCAGATTTTTGTGTGTTTTAGCTCAAACCCTTCTCAAGGATGAGCCACATTGAGTCCTTCACTGGGTTCAGATTGGGTGAGGATGAAGGCCATATTTCTTTCTCAATGTAGTAAGGCTACTCGTTTTTCACCCAGCTTTCGTAATCCACAGTGCGTGTAAAGGAGCTCCATATTGTTGGAAGGTCCACTTGCTGTTTTAATAGGGCTGTTGAACTTCATCAAGCATAGAATTATTGTTGGTAAAAAATTCTCTGCCTTATTTTTTGCGCCCTATGAAACACAAAAAAGAGAGTACCCTTCAAGTCTCAGAAACTGCAACCCAAGCCACGATATTTTGGGCACCATAACGTCAGGTAATGACTATCGCAGATTCGTCAAAGCTGTTAGAACTCCTTGCAAGCATCAGGTCATTTTTGTGATTAAATTTTTGCCTAATACTGAACAATTTTTCCCCACTGAAGACAATCTCGCATAGCTGAGTGTGTCGTTGAACAAATAAAATAAACTTTGATTTGTAGAGAAAATATCAAACTTTAGAATGATATAATTGGTATGATCACAAATAGTTTTCAAAGTTTAAAAACCATAAAATGCATTAGGATTGCATTAGGATGATTGTTGTGAAACATATTCCCCACCCTGTATATAGCTTTCAGTAATGATGCATCTCGAATGATATATCTTCTGCCTCGAGAACAGTGCATCTTCTCTACAGCATCTCAAACATTGATGCATTCTTGTGAGCATCCTGATTTGAACGGCCCATAAAGACTTGATCTTTCAAAGAGTGCGGAATATCAAATTTTTATATTTTTTGTATTTCAGGTTGAGCATGAATGATAGGCCTACCATTCGTCGCTTTAATTATGCCATATTTATGCAGGACTTTCTTATCTACTGCTTTCATTGACCTCAGATTAGCGTAACAAATCACGTACTTATCAAGAAACGAATAAAGGGTGCTTTATACTGAAACAAACTACTGCAAACAAACTAGCTGGTTCAAAAATTTGAATGAAGATTCAAATATCAGAATGCAGAGTGCAGGCTTAGACAACTATCATGTAAATTTCGATCTCAATCATGTAAATTCATTATACAGTGCTTCGAAAACTGGGGGGAACACTAGCGCCCTAAAGCTATAAACAAAACTAGATACTGCCAGAGCGTGCAACCTCCGTCGAATGAACCTGATATGTTAGGACGGAGAAAAAATTTATTCCTTCTCTAAAATATACTCCAATAAAATTAACGTAGATAGCAGCATTAATTCAGCAGTATCTCTCCCGTAAGAGATCAATAACTAGAACTTATGTCAAGACTTCAATGAAAAAACTAAACACTAGAAGAATATATGTAATAAAAAAGTGATTTCATTCTTTCGTACACTTCGAACTTACTGGTTGTCGTATGCTTGCAAATATAAATTTCTAGCAAAACAATACATTTTGCTGATAAATGTGAGAGTACGTGAGATAAAACGTACCCAGAAGAGAGCTTCCTAGGTAAACTGTATCTCATTGCAAGTTCGAAGAAACTGTAGGTCCATGAATGTGAGTTACAATTAAACGGAGAAAAACGATCACATCCTGGCGAGCATCATGAGGAGAGCCTTCACCAGTGTGCGTGCATGAGGCAGCGGGTCCTAGGCTCGAGTGGGTCGTGCATGAAGCTGCTTCCGTTAGACGTTGTCCCGTATCCGGTGAGAGGAGCACATATCCCGTTTTAAGTGGCTGTGTCCTTCTCTAAGGCTGTCAACTACTAGACTTGAATTATCTAATCTCATGAACACACTGCTTTGTCTGTGGTTTACTTACGAGAGATCGCATACAAACGCGTAAGTGAATCATTTTCATGAAAGTTCTTTGAAAAGCTTCTTTTTTTCCATGCAGTAATTGTATAATAGAAATATCCAGAAAAAGAGACCCAGAAGCACACTACTAATGTCCGAAAAGTTGCCGCATTAACCCCGATTTCATTTACATAGCCGGGGAGAGAGAGCTGTGGCAAAGGTCAGCGACGTTACAACTCCACCCCTCCACGCACATGGATTAGGTGCAAAAACTTCGGCATTATGTTAGTTGGTCAAGGCTCTCCTTTTCTGAACCACAGTTTTGCTTGTATGAAAGTTTTAACCCTTTGAGCGACGTAATTTGAATTTCAAATATTTTCAATCTCTTTTACGTTGATTTAGTCATTTTCGGCTTAAAGATACGTGTGTTTCCACAAAATTGATCTAATTAGCAATAATAAAGTGATTGAACCAGGTTAATTTGACCAAATCCAGTAAAGAGTAATAGCATGTGCTTCCATACGCCCCATATGTCAGCTGCTATAGCCCCCCACATGAACGTCTGATTATCGCAACTAGAATATCTAAATGGTCTAGTGCTTAGTTACTTCTCAATGAGCTTAGAATCTAGGTGGTAACTAGAGTAACCGTCTATACACAATGCGTTGGCGTACGTTGAAAATACAAAAAAATAGCACCTTCCGCTTCAATGTGGGAAAATATGATGTATTTCTTTATTAAACAGTTACGCATTAAACAGTTACACAATAAAAGTAAATTTCAACGTCTAAAAAAAAAGCAACTTGAAAGGTCAGACATATTTTACAGTAAGAGTTCACGCCTTCAGAAATGATGCAATTTTTACGTAATTTAAGTACTGCAAATTTTCGCATGACTTTTTATGAAAGTTTTATTATTCAATTACCTGAGTGGGAATTTAAATGAAGATAAGCATATATATGTAGCATTTAACTATTCATACTTCTGTTTTATATTGCACCTCTAGCGTTCATGCTATTTTTCTTAGACTCATTCATTGGTCACACTGGACTCTAAATCTCAGTCAATCCCTACACCTCATTACCGCTCAAACCTTAATCAACTGACAAGCCTCCGTCATTCCGTGGGTCTCCGTGAACCTTCAAACTTTCGTGAGCTTCAAATCCTTCCCGATCCCAAAATTAAGNAAGCCTATGTAAGTCCCTCGAACGCAGCGAGCCCGCAAGCTACGTGAATTCCCAGACTTTAAGTTAACCTCCATCAATTTCCAAACCTATGCAAGCTTTAAAAACTCCGTGAACTCTAAAAGTCGTTTTGGGATCCCGAACAACCAAAATTCACTAAACTGCCTTGAGCTGCGCCCCCTCTATGATCTCAACCCTGAAATCTTTCAAAAGCAAAATCCAGGAGCGATGGAAAACTGAAACCATTGCGCCGCTAGGAATGAGCTTATGATTCTGTTACCGGCAACCTGAACTCAGAAGTATGACTCCTCATTTGTTAAGCTTTGATAAATAAACCTTATGAAATATTAGATGATTGGCATTGTAGCATTATTACTCAGAAAATATTTTTTAAAAACTTTTAAATTAACACACCGTAATACTTCCAATAAAATTATAAAATTAAAAACACATAATAAAATCTGAAACACGTAGATTATGTTAAACAGAGAGATGATACGTAAATTGTAGGGAATTTTAAAATATTCCTTGTTCAATTAATAATACATATAATCAACCACGGAAACATTCTAGCCCAGTGTGCATACATACGTTTAGTGGCAGCACTGACCGACGCTGGCATTTTTTGTCATATCTCAGTAGGAGAATCTAAGATTCGGTAGCTCAGGCATGTTCAACGCCTCCTCAGCACTTAGATGCAGCATCAATAACTCTACGCCCTTACTTACCCTAAATCGTCAGTTGAAACGGTTCGGTACACTGAATTTGTGTTGAATCTTCACATACAACTGAAAGGATCTACACTGGGTGTCCTACGAAAGAGGCAACCATGCTTTACATTTTTCGAATGCTAGGAAATAAATTCAGTATCGTAATAACTATTTTATGGAGCAACTTCCATCTACCTGTGTTAAAAATTAAGTTAAACTCCCTAGCCCGGCGCTGTTACAGGAACGTTTTTAGTAAAGGCGACTCAAAACTTGCTTGCGCAAGGGCGTCAAATAATTTACTATAAGGTTAGATGAAAAAAATTAAAATATCAATCCGTATCCATTACACCAGTGCCAAGCAACAAAATACATGTAATTAGAAATACCAGGACCAAATTTTTTGCACTGCAACTTTTCCACTTCAGTTTGAACTTGATGAAATTTAATTTAAATAGTCCGAGTTAAATTTAAAACATTTCAAGTTTTATTTAGAACATTTCAGCTTCAATTTAAAAGAGTTCAATTTTTTTTTAAATGACTAATTATATTCAAAGTAGTTCAAGTTATATTTAAAATAGTCTAATTTTGTTTTAAATTTGATATAAAAAATGTTCCAAATTTTGTAATACATTTATGAAAAAACGCACACCATTACCTGCGTAAGGATAATTGTGGAATTAAATGAGCAAATTACGAAGTGTATTAAGGTGTAGCAGTTTGAGTATGTACGCGTTGAGAGCCAAAATGACTATGTAAATATTGATGTGTTTACGGTTACGGTGCTTTACGTTTGCCCCCTACAGCACCGTAGGGTGCAAAATCATTAGGAATTAGGAGGGAAGACAGGAGAAGGTTTAATGTGTCAGAGATTACTGGAGTACCATGGCCGGATAGCGCACACGATGATGAGGTGCCGAGGACATGTGTTGTTAAAGAGGGTATCAAATTAAGGAATGTATCTTTATTACAGAGTCGATAAGAAACATTTAGCGAACCTTTCTGCTACGGTTTTTCAATATTAATTTTTTTATTCGTCTACGATAAAATTACTTATTTAATGTGCTTGGGTCGTACTACCCTTGAAATTTTTGAAAAAGAGTTTTAAAAATATATGAGGTATTACGTATCAGCATCATAAATACTATTTTATAAAATTTAGTCAATGTTTTTTACTTCGACCACGCTGTAGTTTGTATTTGAACCGGCAGGTATACCGTTTATTTTTTCTCTGAACTGACAAAAAATAATGCATGCAGTGTAGATACCGTCCGGAACCCAGGAGTAAAGTGGCTTGGTGATATTGGGAAGATGAATGGGTAATTATTGGTTCAGAAGGATGAAAAACAAACTTTATTGCTTTAACATACAATTGTTCCAGTACATGACAAGAAGTTGGCTTTTCAGGACATCTTCATCCTACCTTGTCACAAAAGTACCTTGAAAATTAACAGTGTGATCAAGACTGGAGCCTAAAACTTTGGAGCGCGAGCCAAGTGCCCTAGCGACTGCCACTGCTCAATTCAAAATACTGTTGTCATGCGTGAGTGTGCCTTATTAGGAAATTAACACAAGAGCAAAAGTGTTTACGGTTACATATTCTACCAAGACGGGAGGTTTCAAACAAGTACAAGATTTATTCGCTGAACGTGTTTCTAGTTGGCGTTCACCAAGAAGGCCTGTCATTAAGAAAATTGGTTTGAAGTCATAAGACGAAGGACGTAGCCTGAATCTTAACAGAGGCCATTCTGGGCGGATGATAACTGTGGGAACTGAATTAAATATTGAGAACGTTTGAATGATATTAATAAAATGCCAACGTATCATTCTTGAAGAATAACACCTAGTTGTCACAATCAACGTTGAACCGCACTGTTAAATAGAATTAAAATGGCATTCGATTGAACAGTTCCTACGACACCAGTTCCTCGAAACTCTCATCGGCGCAGGCAATTATATATATATGGTTGACCAGCTCCTTCACATACTTACCCGCATTTAAGATAACACTAGACAACCCGTGACCCGTTGGGTCAAATAAAAATTTCCAAAATCAAACCGTATCCAGAACAATATCCTATGCAGGTAAGTCGGGATCCACAATACAGGATTAAACGAAGAGTATAAATTTCGAATATCTCAGAGCCGAAAGACAAACGATTCTGCCCTCTTTCTTATTCCCGTATCTACTTTACTAACTGGCCCGACTTAAATTCCTTTCTTTTACATGACATAAGTGTATATTTTCTCTTCTGTGCACGGTTTCAAGCAAGCAAAGAAGCAAGACGACCAGAGTTTTAGTATTATACTAGATAGATAGATAGATAGATAGATTGTGATCGGAGATGTGGCAGCTTTTTCATGAATGGCACCGTAAATCGTCAAAATATCAGACATTATGGGTCACAAAACAATCTTCCAGAATTCAACTTTAATAAGGGTATCTGTCTGGAGAAATTCGCCCTTTGGATTGGAATATGCAAACATAGTTTTCTCGTTGGGCCCTTCTCCTACGACAATAAATTGACAGGAGTTCTTTATCTGAATATAATCAACGAAACGATTGTACCGGAACTAAAACGCATTTTCGACAATCGATTTCACAGACTCTGGTGGTTTCATGACGACGACCCAGCTCATGGTCTGCTCATTGTCAAAGAAAGGCTGACAGGGGTGTTTGGCAGTTGCATTCTAGCCTTGAACTATGATATTGAGTGGCCTTCAGCATTTCCAGATTTAACTCCTCGTAACTATTTGCTATGGGGATATCTAAAAAATAAAACGTATTATAATCCACGAGAAAACATCAACCAGTGGGGGAGAAGGGATCACAAGTGAAGTTAATAAACTCAAAGAAGATCAGAGGATCAAAAAGTCATGAGAGCAATGAGATCAAAGGCTCAAGTGTGCTTCTACGGAAATGGAGAAAATAGTGTTAAGAACATCATTTGAGAAATTATTTTTGCGCAATTGCAGAAATTTATTACAACTTGATTAGTGTTTGTCTCATTTAACATTCTTTCATTGTTTTTATTGTGAATTATTTGAAATATTCGCGCAAACAGGTAGCCTCCACTAGAAATCGTAACTGTATCAATACCGGATTAGGGAATGAAACATTATTTCTTAACATAGATAGATAAATTGTTGTTTTAAAATGACTGATTGTTACAAAATTGAATAATCCATAATAGCGATCGAGCAATATCAATTCTAAGTACTGGTAACTTTTTTGTGGTTCACCGTTTATAGCCTTCAAATTAGCGCCACTACCGCGTCAGGGGCTGGCTGATCGTATCGTGTCGGAAGCACTGGCAAGATACAACCTCAGCGTAGAACTGCGCCGTACTAAAATATTGCCGGGATTACACGCAAAATCATAAATCTTTTTAAGAATAATATTAGTCATATCGATACGCAGGCATATGGCCGTTTGAACTGACGCTTAACACAACAAAATATATTACCTCCAATAATGATCAAACGCAACTCGCATCTCATGTAACGATTACGCTCCTGCATGCGCTGTGCGGTAATAAATGCCCAGGTTGTGTGAAGTAGCAATGGTGACGCAACACACCAGACATCAATTGCCCAACTGCTTACAGTATTACAATCTTTCCAAAAAAATAATTTGAGTTAGGTTCAATCAGACGCAATTTTTCATGCGTCAAGTTTTTTCTATATAATACGTAACAGTTGATCGAGAGTTACTAAACTTGTAATCAAGAACCATGAACAACTGTTCGGAGCAAAAGCTATACATTCGAATGGAACATTAGGAGGATTCCATAACCACAATACTTACTATTCTTTTCGGTGTGTAATCTTAAGTGAAGCTTCACTCATCGACGTAGAGAATGAATTTAAACAAAGTTCAGACATAATGTTTGGTTTGAATAAATTTTAAGAAAGTTTGGGCAGCTTCATCCACATGGACGCTGTACTGGGAATTAACCAGCCCATTATCACCAGGATTCAAACAGAAAATTACAACTCAAATGATCAGACAGGATAAGTTAAACTTTCAAAAACAATGAACATTCCTATATACGAGTAGGGCAAAACGTATAAGCAAATCTTAAATATTGTGAAAGATGATTAAGGCGTTTATATCAGAATGTACGCATGTGAGCCAGTAAGGAAACACTGTATGTGTACTTGTGTACAAAAAATTGTTCTATCTTTTCTTTTACTTCTTAAAATACTCGAAATACTGGCTCTATTTGCTCTTTATGGCACATACAGTATTTCCGGTACAATTGGATTCTCGGTCTAATTGATGCCTCTTGATGGGGAGATGACTGCAGAGCGATTGCTCACTGGAACTAATCTAGCGCTCTCTGGTGGGATGACAGTACACAGTAGCATGGCACACCAGCACTCCCACAACATCGGCGCTATTATGGCGCTCCTACCGCAGGGCTAGCTGGTGATGTTAGTGATATAACAGCTGGTGATGCTAGTGATATAACAGCTGGGGATGTTAGTGATACAAGAGGTGATTTTGTTAGTGATATAACAGCTGATGATTCTAGTAATATAACAGCTGGTAATGTTAGTGACATCACAGCTGGTAATGTTAATGATATAACAGCTGGTGATGTTAGTGATACAACAGCTGATTATACTAGTGATGCAACTGCTGGTTATGTCAGTGATATAACAGCTGGTAATGTTAATGATATAACAGCTGGTGATGTTAGCGGTATAACAGCTGGTGATGTTAGTGATATAAGAGCTGGTGATGTTACTGATACAACAGCTGATTATACTAGTGATGTAACTGCTGGTGATGTCAGTGATATAACCAGCTGATTATGTTAGTGATACAACAGCCTCTTTACACACACCACCTGCCGCCTGACATCTCCCGTGGGTTTGGGGTGAGAAAATATTCCTTCTAAGACTTTAAATGAAAACTACAGCATAGCACGTAGCGGTTATGCTAAAAAAGTTGTTCAATATCGAACTTGTAACTGGTGTATCAGACAAAGAGATCTTTTCAATAATTTGTCACCACATGATGTAAGCCATATCATTACTTCTTAGGGCGTCAACTTAAAACATTCATTGAACGTACAAGACGTTAACTAAGTTGTATCAAAGAACGTTTATAAGAAGGTATTGCGGAGATAAAAAAAATACTCAAAAAAATAAATCATACCTTCGAAGACTAGATAAATTACTAAAATAAAAAAGGTTGTTTGCTTTCAAGTCTGACTGTAACCCCAATATAAATAAAAACCTCTTGATATTATTAATACTGGGAAGGCTCAAGAGCCCCTCATATTACTTCTTAGAGGCACAATAAATCCAAAAGATTTTCGCAGAAAACTACTCTACTTTCATATCTGTAGCGTATTAAAAAAATTAGAAAAAGACCTTGAAGAATTTATTCTGATGTACAAAATTAAGCAGATACTCGAGGAAAAGTTAATTCATCGCAGAAACGAGAGCAACCTACAACAACGAAAAATGTTTTGCGGATTTCTAGGGCGTCTTTATAATCAACATCGGCATGAAGATTGTATTCTTGATGATCCTGCTGACCATCTACATTACTAGGACCATTTCCAGGCAGACCTTTCATACGCCAATAAAGTCCATTCAGGTGTTCAACCATCTGAGTACACAGAGGGCGTCAGGCTAATGGTACTCAGCTTGACTTTAAACAAACCAACCCAAAAGAACAACTTTTTCGTTGGGTCCTAAAAATTAGATATCGTAGGGAAAGAATTTCATGGAACGGGATTTAAAACCCTGAAATATATTTCAGATTACCTCAACATGTATCATTTTCTGTTCATGCAAATGCTTGTCAATTTTTAGCACCAAAATTTGACGCAAGAGATTTGTTGAACGAAGAATAAGTTTCGGGTGATCTTTGCCGAATAAAATGTTAACCCTGATCAACTTAGTCAATGAATAAAGAACTATGAAAATAAAGTCTTGGTTTCGTTGCATGCTAGTCAACTGAGGAGGGTAGAAGACAGTCACGGAATCTTGACAATAAATAACTGAAAGCAATTGTTGAGCAAAATTCACGTCGATGAGTCAGAGAACTATCAGACGCTTGGTGGTGGACCGACTCCCGCGATTTGCAGACAACGTCGTTAGTGAATCGCCACGGCCCACTTCTGCTCCGCGATGGCGCACGGCCACGATGGTACGCGGCCACGATGGTACGCGACCACGATGGCGCGCGGCCACGATGGTTCGCGGCCACGATGGTACGCGGCCACGATAGCGCGCGGCCACGATGGTACGCGGCCACGATGGCGCGCGGCCACGATGGTACGCGGCCACGATGGCGCGCGGCCACGATGGCGCGCGGCCACGATGGCGCGCGGCCACGATAGTGTGCGGCCACGATGGCGCGCGGCCACGATGGTATGCGGCCACGATGGCGCGCGGCCACGATGGTATGCGGCCACGATGGTATGCGGCCACGATGGCGCGCGGCCACGATGGCGCGCGGCCACGATGGTGTGCGGCCACGATGGCGCACAGCCACAATGGTACGCGACCACGATGGCGCGCGGCCACAATGGCGTGCCGCCACGATGGTACGCGGCCACGATGGTATGCGATCATTTAAACCATCATGTTCTAATTAACGAGGAATAAATGATTTCGTTGATCGATTACGGAGATACATAGATACTCAAGGCTCTTATTTTAACTAATGTAAAGACGCGTACAGATAATTTTTCCACGATATATATATAAACTACGTTTCAGAAATCCAGTAATATTTGTGTATCAATGTAATAGTTTGCGAGTGCTGATGATTACCCTGAATTTTTATACATGAAATCCAACATCTTACCCGAACAATCAAATTACCCTAAACTGTTATCGAAGTTGCAGCACTGAGCAACTTGGCCGTGGGAGTGGTGTTTGAAGGCAAAAAGTAACTTCAACAGCGTGGAAATCTCGGAACTATGGTGACCGATGTCAGTTGGCCTCTCAGTACTGTGACTTTCTATGTATAAAGGAACTTAAAATTTGTCAATAATGTCATAATGGCACACGGCAGTGTAAACGCAACGAATCGGATGCCGTGGCGAGTCAGCTTCAGCTGACGAGGTCATACTCGTCCCCAGGGTGCTCCAAAGAAAAAATTGTATTTATTGTCAGTACCAAGTAGATAAAGAGCGGAGGAAAAGATAATTCAAGACCTAAGGTGTACGTACATCAATTTTTAAATACGCTTAAGCGATTAGAATGCAGAATATATTTTACATAAGCGTATGACAGTACTTCGCTGACTTCAGAATCTCGAAAAATATATCTTTTCTCAGATTAAAACTTGCTCTATTTTAACCGCAAAATTGCACATCCCTGCCTGGGTACGACGGACTGATATGCCAAAATACGAGCAGCTGTCGTAAACAATGGGATCAGAAAATTTACATATCGCTGTATTGAAAAATTAGTCACGCTCCGCTAATTAAAAAATCTTCGAATTTTACTCAAAACACAAATAATAATTCTAATAGGTAGCTAGAAAATTGAGACTATCAATTACATCAAATACTATGCTTATGAATTTATGTTACGAACATTTAAATATCGACTTCAGATAGTATTAAACAAGACCATAACGAGTTCTTTAAAAGTTACCAGGCAAAACTTCCTTCTCGATAGAGCACAAGCGTTTCTCTTGACAGATGGTCAACAAAGAGCAGCCTTCACTCTCTTTTTCGCCCACTGCAACCTTAGAAAAGAAAGTTCTAAGAGCGTATGACTGCAGTCCTGATACAATAACATGTGGAATTAACATTAGTGTTATGACTCATTATCAACCTGTATATTTTAAAATTCACTTCGTTGAAATACCTAAAACTGTAAGGACAGTTCAGAAACAAAACGATAAGGTGTCCAAAATACACTTGCAGTCGTTAATAGGCAGGAATGAAAGACCCTCACGAGGTCGCGATCTAGACCAGTTAGATTTCACCATTTCGAATATATTGGAGAATTGGGTAAAAGCGGATGATCACATATCACATAATCCCCTTAGATAAGAACTGCAGAATCAAAGGACTTCAATTTAATAAAAATTAATTAACCTGCGCGTGGTAAGCTATGTATTTGTGCTCAAACTAAGCCCCACAACGATCAACTAAGTTTTGCGATAAGGCTATATTTGGCTCATTACGAAAAACTAGCTACAGCCTTATGAAACGGGGCTCTGTGGTTCTTTGGTCGATAAAGGGTTAAAATTGTAGTTCATTATCTAGGTAATCACGTGTAAAAAAATCGTATAGTATTTGTGTAATATTTACTATTAAATAACGACTATCCAGTTCACCAAATTCCTTAAGTGTTTCTTCAAAAATAAAAATCATTATCAACCTTATACCCAATGCCTATCACGTGAGTGGGATCTCACCCAAATTTCTCGTACACCTGACGTTTATTAATTAGAACCTGATATAAGTCTGAAAACTGTTTGCAGCATCATTATCCTGAGATGTTAGTGTTACCATATTAAACACATTATATCAACTC
>VOMN01121047.1:0-31091 GCA_014899125.1 Orchestia grillus
TAAACCTGTACCTGATGTAAATTACTTGCGGTAAATAAATGTTTAAATGTTTACAAACGTTTACAAGGTAAACATGTTCACAAAGCATTTATGTTCATAAGACAAATATGTTCACAAGGCACATATGTTCACAAGGCATATATGTTCACAAGGCATATATGTTCACAAGGCATATATGTTCACAAGGTGAACATATATGCCTTTAATGGATGTTCACAAGGCATACATGTTCACAAGGCATATATGTTCAGAAGGCATATATGTTCACAAAACATATATGTTCACAAGGCATATATATTCACAAGGCAAATATGTTCACAAGGCAAATATCTTCATAAGACAAACCTGTTCTTATGACCACCATGTTCATAAGGCAAACATAGTCACAAAGTAAACATGTTCGCAAGGCAAATATGTTCATAAGTCAAATATCTTCACATGGCATATACGTTCTCAAGACATAAATGTTCAAAAGGCATGTGTGTTCACAAGGTATATTTGTTTACAAGGCATATATGTTCGCAAGGCATACATGTTCACGAGGCGTGTAAGCTCCCTGTGAACTGGGTATGAGATTAGTTCTAGGGATCGTTTTTTCTAACCCGGGAATTTATGTCAAATTTTGCTTTTTTTGTATAGTTTTGCCTTTTACTTACACAGAATTACAGAGCCGCTATGCAAGCGACTGTGAGGTCAGACGAAATAACACCTCTCAGAGACTACGATATAAGGAGGTTTGCAGGCCATATTTCCAGAATTTGGGGCCACTCATCCCTTTCACTTAGCGCAAAAATCCTTTGACCTAAATTTCATACGTCCGACTTTTCTCATGAACAATTTCGTAACTTCCTCGTCCCAATCCTTCGGTGCTGTGACTGCCCCCAGGTCTTGCCGTGCGTCATTTCACATGGTCCAGGCCGAAGGTTTTCGTACGAGCTGAGAAAATATTAGAACGTTAAGGCAAGTCGCCACTTTATTCTTTCTGTCACTTACAGGATTAACTTATTAAAGCCCATTCAAGCGTTCATTTAATATAATCAAGCAGCTCTCAGGAGAATTAGGTGCTTGCGTTTCTCAAGCAGCCTTGCAAACTGTAATTGCTGAGCTCATTTTTTGTGAAGGCACTCGAGCTGTAGTATTTAAAAATAAGAGTCATGAATATGCGCTGCGGGAAGAACATTTATAACTGATTCTGATTATGTTGATATAGCGAATAATGCTTTAACTATTATTGTTATTATTTTGTCACCATTATTTTCATGACTTTCTTATAATCGTATCATCATTCCTTGATGGTATTGTCACTACTGTCATAATATAATGATGATAATACTCTTGATACTTAAACCATCATCACAGCCTAAAATGAATTAAAATAGTACGGCTTCTGTTATTAAATCGCTTTCATAAAATATTCTATAGGAGGGGACACCAAAATGTTTCTGCGCGATGTGCGGAAGAAAAAAATTCCAAATATTTTTACGTGAGGATCTTCGCGAATTTTTCAGACCGGGATGATTTTTTCAAGACCTGTTGGCTGTAATATCGACACTCTTCTGATATTATCGCGATAGATGGAAAGAAAATATTAGACAGCAATCCTTCAAATGATTTATTTTGATGCTTTTTGCTATCGCTATGTCAACGTAAGAATTTAACGCAAGCAAGTTGTTAAAATAATCTCTCGTTAGAATTAATTTGCACTGGTACATTGAAATCCCACACATGTAAAATATACATTATGGACTTTGAGGGCACGTGTCTTTGACAAAAGGAACCGAGAATTATGGCAAAATCAAATGTGAAAATCTGTCATGATATTTTTGAGGACCATTCAAGAAAAGATGGAGATGTTTATGACTTAGACGAACAAAGTGTTTTGGGGCACAGACATAAAAATATTTTTCATCTTTTTTCCTGAAAAAACCTTCCATAAATCTCTGTGAACGAAGAATAGTTAGTAAAATATTTTTATTACTCGAGGCAATTCCGCAGACCCCAGACAAGTTTCCTAAGCGTTTTTTGTGCTAAAGTTGCGAGCTCAAGCGACAAATTATGAAAAAACTTTAGAGGCGGCATTAATCTCATTATGACTGCAACATTTGAACAAACTTGGGCAATTTTTCTCGCTAACTTAGGGATGCGAAGGAAGCGGTGAGGACCACATTGGCCGAGGTACAAAGTGTTCGGGCCCGCACACGTGGGCACGGTAGGGCACTCGCATACTTCATCAATGAGCGGTCGCAGTGTTACCACTTATTCACCCATTCCTATTTATTTATTTGCCATTTAGTCATTAACGAGTCGTTGTTTACTTTTTCACCGTTTACTTATTTCTTATTCGTATTTTTTTGCAACGTACTAAAAGCACTGCATCGTGGTACGACGGAGTTGATATGCGATGAATAAAATTATATGATAAAGTAGCTCTCAAATAGACTAAAAATCTGCTATACTGATGAAAGAGCCCAATATAAGTCATGAATAATTTAGAAATTTACAATTCATGAGAATTGGTTCCTATTGACGGTAGATGGCTCAACTGAAATGAATTTGTAGATGCAGAACATGGTGGCTTACGGAAACTGCATTCGTTAATTCTGGAGATAAACTAATAACGCATTTCACAAACTCTTATCTAACACGCATACTCGAGTATCCCAGTCCAGGTTAGCAGTTTGTGTCTACTTCCTAAAAACAATTTATTCCGTTTTATGTAATTTTTTATTTGCGTCAATGAGATTAATTTCTCAGCCTGCAAGCAAAGTTACGCAACCTCGACGTCACGTACGCCAGAACTCGAAGCTCAATTCGTGACATCGTCTTCAGAACTGCCCAATGGTGTGACCATAGATTCGTTTGTATGAACTTTGCTTGTATGAAAAATTTGTAACTACGTACGTAGGAGTAAGAACGACTCAAGAAGTACTATTTCGGGAGAAGTATTATGGCCATACAACCAACCATCATACTCGTACATTCTACTTTCTATCATCAACATAAACGACCTCGGAATCCTCAGCGAAGTTAACGAGCTCACTGACGACGCGAAGCTCAGCGGCAGTGCGTTCACTGAGAGACACAATCACCATTCACGGAGACCTCAGTCAGCTACTTCAATAGACCGAGACCTGGCATATGAGCTTCCCCATTTTGTGTGTCTCGTGTTCAGTAATGAATGTTGGTAAACAGGCACTCGCAATATACAATGAGCAATATATTAATCGGAACAGTGGAACAACAAAGGGAGCTTGGTGTCACTGTCACTAAAGGCCTCAAGCATGACAAAGAAGTTGAAAACAGCGTCAAAAATGCAATGAGAATTCTTGTCTTCTTAACAAGAAATATTGAATACGAATCAAAGAACATAAAGTTGTTTTTCTACAAAGCTCTAGTCTTACCGCACGTGGAATATGCACCACAACTACGGTGCCTGGCTCTGAGACAAGGTATCAACAAAATGGAATTAATCCAGCATAAAGCTACGAAAATTGATTCCTGAATTCCGTAGCCTCAAAGGTCAAGCGCTGGGGGAAATTTTCACCCGACGTGCGCCTGCGGGGTCTGTTTTTTGGAGCTGGTAAGTCGCCGCCTGGGTCGAGCCTTGAGGTTTCATGGTGTGGGGTTTTTTGTACAGAAAAGCTTTTTCAGTTTATGAGTAGGTCGTTGATGTGGACCAACCTGCTAGCTGGCTTTGTCGGATCGACTTATTTAAGTCATCTAAGCATAAACGCTCCCGGGGGCCAATGACCTGCGCTTTTTTACTTTTTGGGGCTTCTGGGTTTTACTGTTTCTATGTGCGTGCCTCGGCGTTTTCCCACTTTATTTCGTATGGGATTCAAAATTTAATTTTCTATGAAGTGTTCGGACTTAATTAATGTTGGTTTGATTTCATTAATTAAACTATTAAAAGGTTTCTTGCTAATTACTATACTAATGAAAGGCCCAGTTATAAATGTGAATACAATTTAATAGTACAGAAGTTCCTAACTAGCAGAATGGGGTCAACACCCGCACTGCGAACTTCTGGTACTTAATTAGATAAGTTTCTTCCGGGTCAATGGCTTGTAACAGTTGAAATCTTGAACTATTTTTTTGCGCCTTGTTACCCAAACATCCATTGTATCGCCATTGTACTGTTTTCTTCATTAAATTTCCTATAATTTCTTGAAGTAACTTTCCACCCACCAAGTATGGATATATACTTAGAGGAGTGTTGCCCTCGCTGGAAATTTTAGAGATCTGAAATTGCTGGGGTTATTTTTCCTCTCCTTCCTCTGCGTCTTCACTAAATTTGTTGCCTTCTTTTCTCCAGCGTGGCCTCCTGAGTGTGCCTGCGCTGCATTGTATCGTCGCAGACGTGTCTCCTGACTTTATTGGTTGTCTTTACCTTGCCTTCGCCATTGTTTATTACACGTTATCTCTGAAAGTAAATGAAATTGTCATTGTTTGTGCCAGTTCTGTGACTCTTTCATTGATGGGATCTCTTTAGCTTCATCAGGACCGTACTTGAGACATGGTTGGGTCGAGAAGCCGCGCCTGGTTTCTTCATTCGTTGAAGCTACAATATTCTTCATTCATTGAAGTATATTGTAGCTAGAGACCTTCTCAATGCTCCTGGAGACCCGTCGTGAAGTATTGAAATTTGTAAAATAGGGGCAACAGCCGCGCTTCCAAATTTATTCCGAAATAATATTTAGTTGAATAAAATTTATACCGAACAGGAATGAGGCTTCAAAAATTAAAATTTATGACCATTTTGGACTTTAGTTTCCTGGTGAATGTGAGAATTTATTAAACAGCTTCTTCAGTAGCTTGAACTCACATCGCTAGAGCAAAGACGACAGCGAGGTCAACTAATAGAGACCTTCAAATTTCAGTTCAAATTATTAGGGCTTGAGACAAGGTGCTTGCTGTCTTTGATGGCACTGTGAATATTTTCAAGAATCGACTTGACCAATACTGGGTAAAGAATCCTCCATCATTCTAACGACGGAAATAAAAAACTGACACCTCCAATAAGACTCCGTCACTGAGACTACCTACCTGTGAGGTGAGAGTAACCCTGGCCGTACCTTATTCGAAAGCAGCGCCCTCACAATAACAGGAAATATAACAAATGATTCAATAATACCGACGAAGGGATATACTGAACAGCATTCTACTCCGACAGTAGAGTTACCGCTATTGTAAAGATAAGCCATACGACCCTGTGCATATGCGCTTGTCAATATAAAGTGATATATTTTATCTGAGATTATACTGACTAATGTGTAACGGAATGTGTTGTGCGATGTTAAGTGTTGCACACAAAATATACGGTTGAGCTTCTTAAAAACAGACTTTTTGAGCTGTCAGGAAATTCTGTATGCCAGATGGAATATTACCATTGCAAGGGAAGGAAATAAGAGAAACCTAAATAAATTTTTGTTTCCCTCGTGTCTACATTGCATGAGTTGTGGAAAAAACGATCTTCCTACAAGACAGCAAAATTTGTTTGAAATCTTGGAGCCGTAACATGAAATTATACATCGAAAATGTTCTAATATCCATGGCGTATGCCAACCAAAACAAAATGAAATTAATTACTACTGACCTGAAGATCGCACAAAATACTGTAAGATTTGTAACACAAACTTCTCTCTATCTGACTACCTCGGAATTCAACCAAAAAATAACCTTAGAACCACATGAATGTAAGAAATTTCTTATTTCTTCGTGTTCTAGCTACTTCGCGTTCTATAAATTATGGCATCCGTAAATTCTGTCCTCCCATTTTTCAGAAGCTCTACAGCGCTGTAGTCATACTATCTACAGTAGGTGCAATAAAAAGGTAACTGCTAAATGACACACCGGCTCGTGTCAACTAACGGAGCGCGTGATGACACGCTGGTCCCGCTGCAATTGGTGTGTTCAGTATACAAATGTAATGTTATTATTTGTGTGTTAGACGTGTTGTTATGGGCCAATGGCATCTTTGCTCCATGCTCGCTGAAAGAATAACAATAAAAATTACCGGTATTGTATGTGTTTTCCTCTAAATGGTTGAATAATTCATTAATTTTCGTATTTTTCCTTTCATATTCTTTGTTTTATTTTCCTTTTGTATTTCATTTATTAATTCATTGATAAGTGTCACGTACCTTTGTGTAAATTTACCCAAGGGAACATAAATACTGCGTATATGACACCCATATGCTATCATAGGTATTTACATTTTGATCATTGCATTAATTAAGCGATAAATATCACTCTGTTTCATTATATTTAGCTTGGAGCCCAGAAATGTGCGAAAAAAATATGCGAGGGTTTTTTAGTGCCAGCTTTCTACCTATAGGTGCATTCCTTAAATGATATATTTGTTACTGTGTAAGTAGTTTTGTACGATGACTGCGTTTGCTGCGTCACGCAAGAGTTCAACGGTCGGATATGTATCAGGCGTCACTATGTCTGCATCGATGTTATGTGAACGGTCTCAGTCCACGTGACAACGATGTATGGAAATTTTCAGCCATTGCCCTACGAGTTATTTAGTCCAGCAGAGCATCTCGAACATAAGAAAGATTTGGAGGCGTTCATGCCACTGTCGGCTGCTACTTTATTATAGTTACGTTTATGATTAGAAATGACACGCACATTACAATAAGCAAATCAATACCGTGTGATCTCCCCACGCGATGGTAGTCTCGCTGTCTGACGTCATGGTACTAGAGTGGAAACCCAAGAATGAGCCATTCGGCTCGCTCTTGTTGCCATTTTCTCTGTTTCTATTCTAAACCTTTGTGGTGTCAACCTTATGCGAGTTTGTCGAGAGCCGCACAATTAAATGAGAGAGTCTAATAATCAACTGTATTCTTAAATTTCAAGTACGGCAATTTTGGGTCAGTTGTTTGCTCCTAGACTTTGAAGCCATCCAGACCCTAACCGTGCACTGGTTAGGTTAGAGGCTCGGAATTCAGGATTTTAAGAGTTTCACTTCAATAAATATTACTAGTTTTAATCAGCATCAGCTTTCAGAAATATCTCATTTCACAGAGAAATCAACACAACAAAGCCACATGTGCCAAAAATATCTTGAAATAGTTGGCACAACGTTTTTAGGTCTGCGTTTCAGAATACAAAAAGGATCAGAGTAAATGACTTGCACCCAACACCCTAGCTGATTTAACCCTAACAGGGTAACCTCGGGCTTCTCATAACCCGTAGTTTGTTTTCCATTTCTTTTCTACGGATTTAAAACTAAGGGTTTCACCTGCATGCAACCCTAAATTAAGGGTTACCGTTCCAAGGTTAAAGAGCTACAAGAGCTAACTTGGCGGGCGAGCCGTTTCGAAACTCGCTGGGTCTCATTTCCGGGACGTGCGATCCTTGAGATTAATAAGGGTATTAGATGCTATTTCAAGCAGGTGCTTGTCGTCAACGGTGCCTGCAGTCATGACATCTCAGATCCTTGTTCCTAACCGCCCTAGTGAGGTGATAAGCACTGTACTGCTCCTTTGTCAACTGTGCCTCTAGCGAAGTCCTAGTTAGTTCATAGGGTCCTGCTGCTAATGTTGCTTCCAAAATTAACAATAAATTCGAGTATTTATTCTAATACAGTGGAGCATATATTGTATGAACTTACATAGATATTTTAATCGAATTACTTTTACTCGATGCCACAAGTTAAATAAACGTAATTCAATGATATGCAGGTATGCGAGAATATATACATATGAGTTTATTTGTCTACTGCAGCAGTATTGAAAAGTTCCTTCATTTATTTAAACTTTCATCGTGTTATAGATCCCCTTAACTGCGTTCTTGAGTTGTAAAGTATCAATTATTCAGTCTCATTCATGTTTAGAGCATCGGAAGTCCTAAAAAATGAATAGAGGGCACTCTCTCTCCTGCAGTGGAATGGTTCACTTCGCCATAGAGAAGGCGAAGGGCTTACGTTCGGAGAAATTCTCACTCTTGCATGTAATAGAAATTATTTGCTGAAGAATATGCTTCCTTACGTCCATTGCTTGAAGGAAATATAAAATGAATTTTTCCCGATTTTAATTCTGTTTGTAAAAACTACTGTACTTCTATTCATTTTTCAACCAACATATGGATTTCTGAAATGTTCACAGAATAAACTGATCCTGCCCTGACATTTTTCTTTCACCATTCGAAAAACAACAGAACTGTCCCTTGCTTCGATGCAGAAGCTGTCGTTCGTAGGCTTTACGCCAAACTTTTCTTGTCACACTCGCAAAAACATCGCCTCATAATAAAGCTACGCCAAAAATAACACACAAACGAGTCGAAAACAGCGGTCGATGCAGCCACGCTGTGAGCTGAGCTTGCTGATAACAATTCTGCACAAAAGAACGAAGCTTCAAGAGCGAGACGGCCACATTTGAAAACTTGTGGCGTTTCCGATGCCAGCCGATAATGATGTGTCCACCAGAACGTCAGCCCACAGCCCTCAGGGAAACAACGAGTCTAAAAAGAGACGGCAAATGTCGGTGTATTGAAAGGCTCATTTTGAATTTCTTGAAAAAAGTAGGCCTTCAATGATTGTGAGAGTGCATGGCCGGGGTTTGCAAGAGCTCAAGATTAGTTGTTAATTAAGGTATTTTGTCAGAGTCTTCACCTATTCTGTGTTCACATACAGAAAAAACAAATGCTGCATGGGATAGTTTACATGAGAAGGGTTATAATGAATCCTCTAAAATAACTTTGCTTGACACACTCATTCATTTTCAAGCTAAGCACATCGTATTCATTTGGAAGAAAGTGGTCAAATAATTGAGATCCAGATAATTGAAATTGAGTTGGAAACTGAATAATCCCTTATCAACCATTTCCTGCGAGCGCTTCCTTGACCATTATAATTAGCTCCCCCTCAGACTGCGACCTACTCAGACGACTCAAAGGCTGGTGGTGGGAGCACTGGGCTCCGTCACAGGCATGGGTGAGAGGTCAGGGAAACCCAAATCCTGTACATTTGACCCTAGTGCTCTGAGTGCTGGTCTTGATGGGGAGACGGTCAGGATCGGTGACTTCATCAAGTACCATTGACCGCAGTGATCAAAGTATCGAATTCACTCGAATAACTTATTTTATATGTCTATCAAATGAAAATGATTTACATGATATAACGACGAATGATATATCACTCCAATAGAATTCAAAACCTAATTATATTCTTTGTGAAAAAATTATTCCTATCACTGCACTAGATTGAAAAGTTATCTTATTACAAGCGGAGAAAAAGAGTTAATAAATTCGAGCAAAACTCACAAGTGTATAAGCAGTTCATGACATTTGCTGAATGAAAACTGAGCATCATTCCGCCCCAAAGACTGCACTGAAGCACCGCTCTCGTTGTTCTCGTTGTTCTCAAAGACTGCTCTCGTTGTTAATTAAATTTCATCTTGCTCAAATCTGTTCACATTTCAATTCACACCTGAGTCCAAATTTCAAGATTTAGCGTCAACCCAGTTCCCGGTAGATTTTATTGAAATTCTAAAGGTGTTTTTAAAATCACTTCTCCCTCAAATAAAAATATTATATGACAACTTAGAGGCACATGCTAATATTTCCATAGGAGTAGAATCCGTTGTAGCAGCAGCAGGGCTCACGCCTACTGCCCTCGCACTGAGGGACGGCGGTCCCACCCCATGGAGTGCAGAATTCGATCATGAATTTGATATGGCTGGGGTCGTACAGCAGGCAAGCCTCTTCCTGCATATGGCGATAGCCTAGCGCTGGCACACTGCTCTGAAGCTCCTCTTATCTCAGGCGTGATAAAATATGAATTACGCGAGCACTTTTTACCAAAGAGTACTGCCATTATAGTCAGGAACGCTCAATTTGTTCCTACCATTCTACTGAAAATATTGACCGTTATTCCTGTTGAACGAATGCTATATGTGTCACATGCATTGGTCTATGAGTTATTTAGTCCAGCAGAGCATCTCGAATACAGGAAAAATTTGAAGGCATTTCTGCCATTGTCTGCTGCTACTTTGTTATAGTTTCGTTTCTGTTTATAAATGACAAACTGAATATTAAGCAAAACCGATAAGCAATGAGTCAATGATTTAGCTCATGATAAACCTTCAAGTAAATGTAAACAATACACTCTTGGGTCAACACAAGATTGTCAAAAACCTGGAATATCAGTAGAGAAGTAAATAAATTAGTAAATCATTCTTTTTTTTGTGCCGAACATATTTTCGAATTTTCATTTTTCGATTGGGGCTTGCACATCAAAAATAAAACTTTGATTCTTTCTGATAGATTTAAAAATCTATTTCAGTTCAAATTATTAACATTGAGTGGATACTGTTCTAAAAAAGTGTATTGTTAATAATAAAATACATTCAACGGCGAAATCGTACGTAAAATAATACCGATAACAATTTGTATCACATAAATTTAAGAGAAACACCTTCGGGCAAAAAATCGAGTTTACTAGCAGTATCTGTATTTCTAGCAGTATCACTTTAAGATTTCTTCACCAGCTCAGGGCTCAATTTTCGAATTGCAGCTATCAGCATCGCAAGCTGCAGGCCCAAGGACTTTTTTGTAGAAAACTTTGCTGCCAGTTTTTAGTTCTCGGCAGAAATAGACGAAGTTTTGGAATTACTCAGAGCCCTGTCGCTCAGCTAGGTAGGAAGGAGCTTAGCGTTCGGTACTGCGAAGATGAGGTTGTTAGCCACGGTAGTGTGAATTAATTCATGTGAAAACAGAGGTGATTACAGTATTCCATGATATTGATCCCTTTGAAATGATATGTTACCCTAGGTTTTAAATTACATTTCTGTGGAGATGTAAATTCTATCTAAAATAAATGTTGAATATGTATGTGCTCCTGACACTTATTTCTATCCAAGATTCCACAATTTTTTATTTTGGTTTCCTACTAAATTTGCATTTTTATAATAGTTGAGACATACATTGATATACATATGCATCAAGCTCTCTGTGTGACCGGTTTGATGAATGATGAGGCAAACCAAAAATATCTAAATGTTTCAAAAGCTCATTAACTTATGATTGAAGTACACTTCCAGAAACTAAAGAAAGCGCAGGCTAGTTGACCCAGTTGTACACATTTTTTAGACCTGCGTAATCGAACTCAGCGCATCCTTTAATTGACCCCGGCTCCTGCCCTGCTGCAACTCTTGTACAAGAGCGTTGTTGTATGTGTTTCAGGCTCTGTTTGCTAACTAGTGAGTTTTAATGTACGTTAACGCCAAAATGCTCTCTTACGAAATGTTAGACGAAAACGTATGCTAATGTAGATACCGTGGATGATGATCAATACTACTTCGAGTTTGTAAGCTAGAACTCCGAAACAGCAAACAAAAGCCTCTATTTCTAGAAAGATTTGCTGAAGTATCTTCATTTCTCCTAATAAAGCTGGGAAATGCGGAATGAAACACTGATGATATTGATATCTGTTCCTGCTGAAGCAAGCAATGTAATTTAACTCTACGCAAAGTACTCCTAATGTTTAAGTATCTAATTTCGTTCATTATTGTGTTATTCTACTTATGAACTGTATGGCTTATGAATTTTAGGAAGGTACTTGTTAGGGTTTTTATGATTTTGTCAGTCTCAAGTTTCCATTTTAATTTTGCTTTTTGAACAAGGCAAAAAATCCTTTTAATTGTCTTTTAGCTTACGAGTGATGAATGATATCTTGAAACGTTAGTTTTTGTGGTTTGACAAATAGAAATTTCATTAAATGATTGTCAACTATTTGAGTGCTTTAACACGCAATGAACTAAAACAATTCAGGAAGAAAAAGTTGGGAAAAATGAAATGTGCACGTAAACATCTTACCAACGAAATTACGGAAAAAATTACATTTGTTCCTGCGAGGGGCTTAATACGGGTTGCGATTACCGATAATATTTGATTTCTAATATTTTAGCTACCCCTACTATAAACAAAATGTGAAATGAAGTTAAATCAATGTGGAAGTATAGTACGTCCTGACAGCTATTCTGTTTCTTTTGTATTTTTTTCAGTGTTTTTACTAGACTTCACAAATTTCCCTGGAAGTAGAACCTTCAAGTTCAAGCGACGACACTAGCTAAGGCAGAAAGTTAGCTACGGTACTCCATGTGGTCTATGGGGCAACATCGGGAATTTTGACCTTAAGTGCTTTACAGTGTTCGAAGCGCTTTGGATAATGAGCAATGCGATGTTATGCAAGTGTGATCTTCAAACAACACGTTTGCTCCTGTGACTTATGAAAAGAGACGATAGCAATAAGTGAACGACAACGAAAAAGGGACGGCGTTGATGAACACTTCTTCGCATAAAGGAGACCGTCAGTTCACAACTTCAGCATACAACGTTTCCAGTGCGCATGTAATGCTGGTAAAACTCAAAAATTTTATGTTCTGATTGCCACACGAAATGCCAATACTTCTTGCTTCGAAGTAGATGTGTTCTTGTACCGCCCGCTTGCTGCACAGCGCAGGTGATAGTGTGCTTCCATCCATACCCAGGAGTGGCGTTCTTCCCTCGGAAAAAAAAGTTAACCTAAAAAGGCGACACTTCAGTGTGGAATGGGAGATCGTACCCGAACTAATGCCGAAGTTTATAAAAAAAAAAATCCTGCTCGTGTATCTATCTGTGGCCTCTAGTAACGCTGCTCTTGTTGGTTTGATTTTCACTAATTGTCTTGTCTCTGAACGTCTGTGTCCATTCTATTAACGCCGCCAAGTCAACACCCATATACCTTCGCTTAAGAGAAATTCTCAATTTCCCTTAAAAATGTTAAGTATTCTAGAGCTGCCATTGTGAATTTCAGTGGTTTTCGTTTATCGGAACATTAAATACTTCTTCCCAGTCATCTGTGCATATTTAACATAATCAGTTTAAAATTATTTCTAAGTGTTATGTTCAACACAGAATAAAACTTTTTTTAAATTATAGAATAATAAATCACTTTGTTCAGTAGAAGTTTCTGCCCTACAAATATTTGAAAATATTTGAGATATCACGACAATGAATATTTATCAGAAAGTTTGCATTTCGTATTAGATACCAAAATAAATTTTCTTAAAATTTTTCATTTAATTTAGAAACCATAGTCAGCAACGCATTGCTGGTCATATATTTCGTGAATGCGATTGTTCATTTAACTGACTTGCTTCACATGCATGGCTATAGCAGTGAAGCTCATGTAGACTTGAGTGTGCTGACGAGCGTGGGTTACTAAAAATATATGCGTGAAGGGAATTATCGTAGTGCTCGCTTAACGTAACTAGTTCGAGCAGGAAATGCTCTTTAAGTTCATGTGAACGTAATTAGGTACGATTTAAGTGGTGTCGCCGTTACCGACCTTTAAGGAGAATTTTTTTCGCTTCAGGAAAGTGCGAACAATTTGTCAGCAAATAAAATATACGAAAGTAATTTCTATCACATTATGACGGTCCTCATTCATAAAACTGAGATTCCTAGCTTTTTCATTGATGAAAACGCAGCAGTCAACGTACGTTTCTAAACAGGAGCTTCTGCACAGCTTTACGCGCCTGTTTGCATCACGGCCCAATGTCACTCAATCACAGTTTTTAATCTGCCAATTGGAGGCGCAGTTTTGACCCTAAAAAGCAAAAGCGCTTGTCGAGCAGCGCGGTGATATCGCGTAGCACAAACACGTCATGTTTGACAAGAAGATAGAGCGCTACTCAGCGCTTTCATGTCGTAATTAGTTGAACTTTTCACAGTTTCTCTGACCCTTGGCTGTTGAAATTCGCAGCTGCAACCAATTTTAGACATGCACAGCGCACAGGAATATTGCATGGAGGCCGTTTTTAGCTGAGGGTCGAAGTTCCTCGATTTGAAAATCGGTCTGCGAGTTTCAGTGCAGGTGCACGCACCGAATTTAAAAGGGCCAGATCGTACCATTCCGAATTTTCATTTCAACGGAAAACATTAACGAAATTCCAATTTATATATGTACACATGTTCATGCATTTTGAAAAACAAAGTATGATTAAAAAAATTATTCATTTTTAATTAAGCACATATGCATTTGTATTCTGTATGATGCTTTCCGAAAGCCCTTGTATTCGTTTCCAAATTCTTGAGTGACTTGATCTAAACTGTTACGTATATTTAACATTAAGGTAAAAGTTATGAAAAAATTGGGAAAAGGAATTAAGATAATAAGTTCTACAGCTTTACGTTCAACTTATTGAAAGAACACTAGAATTGGAAAAAATCGGTTTCTACTCCAGGGCAACTGTTCTTATTTATCAGTCAGAAGAGAGCTATCATGTTTAAAATAACTTAGGCAATGTTCTCAAAAAACAATGCCCAGTTTCAGCGGGGGGACAGAAAAGAAACTGGAGACGCTTTCGTTCACCAATTTATCTCGCACTGCAGTCTTTTTACGGAGGAGCAAGAGGCTTCTTTGCTATAGCAAGTTTACTTTTTATTTTTAGCATGCCGAGTTCTGGGCATCGTGAGTGCAATAACGTAGACTCTGCAGAAGCCGCTTCTTATTGTTTCGCTGACGGAGAGTTTGGGAGTCTTCCTCTACATGCGCATCCCATCACCAGAATGTCGAGAGAGCCGCTTGTCGACACGAGCTTCTGATGGAAAATGGGAACATCTGCCGCGCTCCAATGGGGCTCCCATGAGCTACGGAGTCAGTCACAAAACAAGAGAAAGGCTATTGCTGAGGCGACGCCTGGCGATGTGGATTTATGGGTATCTTAGAGTGAACGACTCCCTGAGTTTCCGAGCGTACTGACTAAATTTAGAAACACAAGCAGCTGCTACTGACTTTTGGGTGGGATGGTCACTGTTGCAATTTGTGAACTATTCCATAAAACATACTTCACTATGAACACAAAATTGGTGCAATGCGAACAGGGATAAATTGGTAATCAGAACTGAAAAAATAATAAGCGTTGACTTTTGATGCATTTTGAAAATATTTTCTTGAATGTCTCTAATCAAAAGCAACAACCTGAGAGGAAGATATAGATTCATTACTTCATTTATTATGGATTTGTGATTACTAATACTGAAGACAGAAAGGCTATACTTACAAAGAACGCTCCGTTATGTATTTTAATTGTATTATTTAAGTTAGGTATTCAAATGCGCGTAATCTTTATTACCGTAATCAAAATTTTTGGTAAATTTAGGAACTAAAATTGACTTTTCCTAAGTAATAAACTTACTAAGCATCATTTACACAAATATTTTAAATAATAAACGTTTTCTACTAGCATTTCTGATTAGTTAAAATTGTTAGAAATATGTTAACAAAACTTTAAACAATTTAACAACAATAGAGCCGTTTTTATCACAGGAAGAAATTTTTCTTTCAATACCTCTTTTCCATATGTTTATTATCTAACTAACTAGACATTATATAACTAACTATATAGACAATATGTTTATTATCTATCTAACGAAATTTTCTCGAAAAATCATTTTATCCGATTATATCGCTTAAAAATTCGGCATCGACCGAAAGAGTTTCCTGCAACTTAGAAGAGTTCAATCAGACTTAATTAACTCGTAAATTTAGCTGCAGGTTTATCGATATAATGTTATCCTAAACATGAAAATTTATCGGCAGATTAACGATATACTGTACACTTTTCTGTACTAAAAGGGTTTCCCCTTTTAGGGGCCGTAACATAGACAATAGGGTTAGGATAGAGAGGGCTGTCTCCCGCACGCTTAGGGACTGGCGACCCAAGGGGGCACTATTAGGTGACCTCATCTATAGATACCGGAAGCGATCGGGACTTTTATCTTTCGTGCCCACTTTGCTTCATTATATTTTCACAAATTCTTCTTGATCTTTTCTTGGTCTTTTCTTCTTCTTGATTCTTCTCTTTCTTTTTATGTGAGCAGAGGATCCTGTGTGGGAACAAACCTTGCGCATAGATTCCCCGTTTCCCGCAGTCCGTACTGAATGGTCTTTTCTCTACCGATGCTTCTTAGTCTGAGATACTGAAGAGCTACCGTCTATACCACGAGTACTGCTAACGAGTGGCACTCAAGACATATCAGTTCTCTAACCTTAAATGATAAGACTTGCCTTCTAAATTGCGACGCTGAAAGTTTTCATCATCTTCAGAGAGAGGACTTTTTGACAGGGTTTTCTTTCATTGTGGAAACGTGTTGCGGAAAATCTATTGAATATTTTTACGAACTCGAAATCCAAAAAAGTTAAATTAGTGTTTATTTATAAACTTCGTAGATTACAGTCTTAAGATACAACATACAGACGTGAGTAATTAAATTCAAATTACATAGGCAATTATACTGTGGAGTAGAACATAATTTGACGAATTTATATATGCGGACAATAGCACATGAAAACATTTTTTGGCATCTATTAGTTCACAAGCCGTTGTGTAAGTTATTTTCACATGCAGCAAAATGACACACGTCAATTTCATGACATTTTCCTTCCGATTAAGTGGTGCAAATATGATGTTGCCCGTTGTCCCTCCTGACGAGAGTTCACAGCAACTCAAAAGGAATTTTTTCCAGGCGCAACTCCTCAATTCACTGACACTTATTTCATGCCGGTTCTCTCATATGAATATGTTATTCAGGCTAACGAGTTTGGTTGCCTGGTTGTACATGACATGAGCTCTGCCATATGCTGAAAAGATTAAATCGTATTTCTGTTGTTCAGTTGCATTTAGTTGTTTTCTTTCCGAGAAATTAGCAATTCTAATTAAAAACTCACAAAAGCGAATGCAAATATTCAGGAAGGGGCTTATTTTACTTGAGTGGTATAAACTTGAAGTTAATGGCGTATAAATAATCTTTAAACGAGTTTATTCATTGAATTTTCAAAAGAAAAATTAAAAAATAGATTTAGGAAAAATGACGAAGTGAGTGGAAGTTCAACTAATTCAAACGCTGTACACGTTATCAATGTAACATTTACTACAGCATCAGCTACCATCTATAATTACACTAAATACTGTTCATTAAAAGATATTGCCGCATCCAAAATACGCCATCTGCAACAACAAACATGTTTAAAAGCTGTTGTGTTAACTACCTAAAATTAAACGATGTAAGAACGTTCTGCTAATCATTGGTGGAAAGAGAATGCAAATTAATTTTTTCTCCGTCGCAGCACGCAGTTGGTATTGCACCAGCGTGCGTGTGAGCTGATTCTACGTTGAAGAAATTAAGGCTTTAATTTTATTAGGCTCGCTCTCAGCAAATAATTAGAGGGGGGGGTAAACTGCGCAATTTCTGCGAGTGCCGCAGTGGCACGTCTTGGTCGTTAGACAACTTGTTTATTACTTTCTTTACAACGGAGAGAACAAAGGAGCGCACTGGAAAAATTTCCGCAGTGCTAAACTTCAACGCAAACTTCTTCGCTCTTTCGTTCCAGCAGACATCTGCGTTGCTGCGGTACGCAGCGGCTGCTGACCGAGTACATTACTGTACTCTTGGCCCCATCAAGAAACAGTGAAAATGAAGAACTAATTACCTCTGCCTTTTACGAACTAATCAAAGAAAGTGTAAGTGCAAATTACGCAGCGTTTTTTTGAATCACTTGATGATGACTTCAACGAAAACAGCCACAGGACCACGGCGCCCAACAACATGACGTCATGTGGGACAACATGACGTCATGTAAAGAACCGCACTTTTAAAGCTCTGCCGCCGAGGCTGGCTTGTTCTTCTCACGTTCATAAATTATAATATAATAGACAAAATGCGTGAATGCTAAAAATTATAAATATTTATAGTCGCTCGAGCAGGAAAGTCCTAATGGATAGTTAATTGATTTATATCCATGAGCAACGAGTCAGAAGCACTGATGATTGAATGACCTTTACGGTGATGTTTTGAAAGCAAACAAGTGTGTTTCACAGTCGAGCTATTTCATGTGACGGGGGCAGTTACGGAGGCCGCTGTGCAACGCTGGATGAGTCATGAGCTCAACGAGTGTTCGTTAAAATTATTCAAACAGCAGTAAAATGAAGTCAGCATTGAAGTTAATGATAGCACTACCGCTATATGTACAAGTATTTATGCTTTTGCTCAGCTATTTACATGCATGAAGCAAAACAAGCGTGCAAATTAGATATTTGTATTGCATATTGGGGCTTAAAAGGTTTCCCACGTGAGCTATTAGAATCTAGGAAAAGTAATTGCTATAAAAAGCTTTACCTAGAACACTTTAGGCAAAATTAGAAATCACTGAATTTTAAATTCTAGAAATAATTTGTAACTCTACAGCGAAGCATCGTTACTCAACTTTATTCAAGTCCACATGCATTTATTACGTTCCTGAAAATTTTCTTAATTCTAATTTTAGTTGTATAATTTAATTGCTTACCTTGTATAATTTGGTTGTGTGATTTAGTTGTCTGAATTGCATAATTTTAATTGTGAGTATTAAGCTTCATGGTTTGTCATAGTATGGTTATCTTAACATTCTAAACTACATGCCGACCTGAGTAAAACAACTGAACCAACCCCAATTTATGATTTAAACTGTCCAACTGCCATACCTGCAATGATTCCTATGATAGAAAAAATTATTTATATGGTGCATATGGTTTTTGAATTAGTCCGTGATATGCATTAAATCTTTGCACTAAAATAATTTATAGCTACATTAAAAACTGGCGTTTCTAACATTATCATACAATCACTCCTTGCGCTCTTATTCTGTCGTTTTCTCTCTCACAAGTAAGGTCCGGGAAAAAGAAAGAAAGAGAAAGCGGAGAGAAATGTGGTTAAGGCCTCTTACTTCGTCCGTGTGAGCTTGAGCTCGTCAAAACTTGAGACATCGGAAGGCAAAGAGAAATTCAGTTTTCGCTAATTATTTTTTGACGGATCTCCCAGTTTCTGAAATGAAACTTCGGGCTCCAGCGACGTGTTCTTTGGTCGACTTACTTACTTGCAGATCCCTGCAGTAAAATCTATTGAAAACTTATTCCAATCGCCTTTTACGAGCAGGATATTTTATGCTTCTAATGCAAAATACATCACGTTGAGAGGAAATGGAGGCTTTGGCGAAGGTCCAAAGCTTGAGAAACGGAAGCTTAGAGTGAAAACGTTCGGGCTTCTTGCTCATTTGGCAAAAAAAAAATAAACACGGTCGCCATAAAGTCACTTGAACGCCCTTGAATGGCGCCTGCACCCTTAGATAATTGAATAAAACTGAACCTAAGGGAAGTCTCTCGTCGCTTGTAATCCACATCGTCGATTTTTGGTGCTTGCTTGTTTTCTGCGAGCACAAGCCCGTACTGCTGAGCTGTCCCACACAAAGCTTTAATGCTGTGCAACCTGCAGGTATACTTGCACGTCACGTCTCTGAACTCGGCAGCACTGCACTTGCTGACCTGTCTAATCAAGGACTAGACTATGCTCTGGAGTAACCAATGTACTTCCATTTGTTAATATTGGGAGGTTGAAACTAAGCCGGGCATTCAGTATCTACGAGTATTTTTGTTCTTTTCTTCTGGCTTTGAATTTTACACCACTGTTTCTGCGGCACAGCGAAATTCTATTCACTGTAAGGTCGAGTACTGTACATTTATTTTCACCCCTTACAATTACCGAAATATTTACAATGCTCTCAAAGTTGTTCAATAAAGTCTTAAAAAGTATTGTCCTCCCTAATTCTGAAGTTACTACTCGTAAGTCATTACACACATATACGCGTTCACATGACACGCTATTGGATCGCTTTCAAACATGCTCGCAGTCCCAATATGCCTGATTTTTTATAGGAATTTCGGCAATAAAGAGCCTGAGAGATCGAGTGTTCGTTCTGAAAGGAACAATTATTTATAGAAGGGAATAAAAACTAGTTAAACCTTATGAAAATATTTTCGTTATTTCCTGTTTCAAAAAAATAATAATGCAATTAAAATACACTTCGAAGTCATATTTTGAGAACGAAAAATCTGTTCTAACCTTACTTGCTCAATCTATGGTACAATTAAAAAAATTATAAATGATATATAATTCGAAGTTATGTTTTCAGAACAAATAATTCGTTCTAAGACTACCTGACTCAATCTGACCTACATCTGCTGTAGATTCCACCACTTTTGCTGAATTCACGGAATGGCTTGTTCTTGCTGCTAATATTTACAGAAAAACTCATTACATCTACAGTATGCTGAGCCCAAAAGATCTCTGGATATATTAAAACTCGAAATTTATTAGTACTACTTACAATTAAATGCAAAATTCCTACTATGGTTACAGCCGACATCTCAGTTGGATTAGTGCCTAACACGAACAGTTTTACCCGAGTTATCAAGCCTATTTTATTTCTATTGGCTCAGGATTAAATCCTATTTGTTCGATAAAAAGTAATTCGCTATGCTCACAATTAGAATTTTGCATGCTAATGAAGTTAACAACTGTGTTCAACAAAAGATCTGTTTATTTTCTCTATAATTCCTTGTTTTTTTTCCTTTTTTCTTCTCAGAGGACGAAGAAAGTGGAAGACGATTAAGGAGGATGAACATACGCGTGACTGTTCATCAGTAAGATGCCGGCCACAGAATGCAAACTGTGTTTGTCAAGAGCAAGAGTTGTTTGACGTAGACAACATTGAGAGTTTGCTCAATTTGCTTTAGAATTTCTAGATCAGTTTCTATATGAGACAACATTTTTCAAGCCTGAACGTTTCTCCTCTCGAATTGTACAGCTGACTAGCTACAGCTTCTTTATAGCCGTCAACTGTGCTATGGTGGTCCGCAAAAGACAAACTAAATAAGTAATTGATGTTGAAATATAAACTCTAGATGCTACGTAAAAATTTGAAAAAAATAATTTAACTTTCATTTGGAGAGACTAAACAAGTTCGTTCCCGTTTGCAGCGGAGCGTTGTAATTCATTTGTGTTTTATCATGCGTTTCAAAACTCTTGAAATCTTTTGCCTGACATTAACAACTTCAACAACAACTTCAAACAACTTTGAACGAAAAGACGTCTGACTAAACGCTCGCTGTTGGCAGATAAGAGAAACTTTTTGATCGTTAAGAAACAAAGTAAAACCAACAGCTGTACCATTCAAGGTAACACGGAGGCTGTACTAGGCTTTAAATTGCTAACTTAAGGAGAATATTTATGTCAGTTTACATGGGATTGATAATTCAGGTTGTAGGCTTCTACAATATATTTCTGCGAGCTGATTCGCCTGACTTCGGTTAGGTTCAGTTCGTGGAATAGTTGAGAGGTTGTTTGCCTTTGTTTTTGTAACATTTGCTTATCAGCCTGGAACGTTTATCTACGTCGGCTGATATAGTTTCTGGTTCTTACGTTATTCAGAAAATTGGCCCTTGAAGAGAATTCACGAATAATTAGCTAACAGAGAAACGTCAAGAGAACCTTTTGCACTGTTGCACAAGTGACGACTTCTGACTAAAATAACGACATAACGTACTCAATAATGATATAGCGTACTCAGTAATGACAAAGCGTACTCAATAACGGCATAGCGTACTCAGTAATGGCATAGCGTACTCAATAACGACATAGCGTACTCAGTAATGACATAGCGTACTCAATAACGACATAGCGTACTCAATAACGACATAGCGTACTCAGTAATGGCATAGCGTACTCAGTAATGACAGAGCGTACTCAATAACGACATAGCGTACTCAGTAATGACATAGCGTACTCAGTAATGACTTAGCGTACTCAGTAATGACTTAGCGTACTCAGTAATGACATAGCGTACTCAATAACGACATAGAGTACTCAGTAATGACATAGCGTACTCAGTAATGACTTAGCGTACTTAGTAATGACATAGCGTACTCAGTAATGACAGAGCGTACTGAATAACGATATAGCGTACTTAGTAATGACATAGCGTACTCAATAACGACATACGGTTGTTGATGTAGCCAACAATTATGGGAACTGTATTCCCGACTAAGTTTGTGAAGAAGAAGTCCGAAGAACTTTCAGCGAATTATAAAGCAATGAGAGCAGAGGAGGAGATAAATATGAGCTGCAGTGTTCAAGTTAGCTTCCTGTAAATTGCTCAAATTTCTCGCTACATTTTTCTCAGGATGCATAAAATAAGAATACCATCGAAGAGACCTAATGCAAGGGAGAGTAGAACCAACAAAATGTTCTTCTGACCAGAACAATCACAGGCGGATAGCGATAGCCACATCTGCTGCCAGCTCCTTGAATAATTTCTAATGAATAGATTAGCTAGACACCTGCAAATAGCAGATAGTAAATTTGATCTTGTGGCTCAACATGGCACAATACCAGCTGTGTTTACATTGAAGACAACTGCAAATCCCTGCACCTCTAGCGGCTCTCATATGCATGTTTTTTTTGGATGCCAGTGAAGTATTTGATAGAGGTAATCATTGGACATTGAAAAACTATTGGACAATGTATAGGGTTTCCCTGCACCTTGTTAGTTTACTGAAATATATGTGTAAAAATCAAGAGTGCATTAAATGGCGGGATACGCTGCCTAATCCATTTTCTGTTAGAAATGGTATCACGCAGGATGGTCTGCTTTCCTGTTGCTCTTCAATGTTTATGTAGACTCAATTGATAATGTGCTTTCAGCATCAATCGACACATGTCGTATCATTGGTACTAGTGTCAATTGTATTAGTTATGCCGGTGATATGGTCATACTAGCTTCACATTTGCAAAGACTTTTAGAAATATGTGAGCATGAAGCCGATAGATTAAATATGAAACTCAGTCTGTATGTACAATCAGTATGTATGATTTTTAGATCCCCTTCATACCCGTACGATGACCCAGAAACTGCTTTACTTAACGGACCATACTTTAATTACGTAAAAAGTTTCTTGTTCCTTGGTCTAAAGGTCTGAAAGTTGACCGCGATAAGCAATCAACGTGTCCGCAAATTTTGTTCCTGTGAGGAGACTCTAAAAACGGGGCTGTTTGAACCGTTCTGGTACTCAATATTCTGAAAATGCGTTGCTATCAAACTTCACACGAGCTTCAATTTCCCAGCTGAGCTCAGCCAACTACCCCATGTTGAGAAATATGCTCGGTGTACCTCGACATGCCAGCGCCCCAGGCCTGTTAGCATCTCGTGATGCCTGCTGCCCCCAAGTGCTGTCCAGAAAATGCGGGTCCAGCCTCCAGGGGAGACTGATGAGTGGCAATGAAGCTCTTGTGGAGTCTGGTGGAAACCATGATTCAGACCGGCGTGCCATCCTGCTCCTGAAGTGTGGCCTGCAAACAAGGGGGTGCCGTTAGGAGGAGACATTGTCTAGGGCAGACAGGGGCCTCAAAACATTTACTTTTGTATTCCTACTCCTGGAAATTTCTCGGTTGTATTATTTACCCAATATAATCTCTCCTAATTATATAACATAGCGATTAATTTAGCGTTTCTCTACATATATACGGGCCTTCGTACATTTAATTGTGCTTTTTCATATAAAGTCATTATTATTATCATCTTTATTATTATTACTATTGTAATTATTATCATTATAACAAATATTTCAATATCTTGAAAATATTTAATTAGCATTCATCAATTGTTTGATTACAGATATTTTACCATTAGGTTTGAACGAGCGAATAAAGGTATTCAGAATTAGTTTTTGTGAAATTTTAGACCCCAAAATCGCGCATATGGAACATATCAAGTAATAATTCTGCTACCCCTAAACGGGAGCAATAATCACAGACAACTTCTGTTTGAAACATGACAAGCCAACTCTAATTCAAGTCGGTATAATTATTTTCCATCGTTCGCTGGTTGACAGGTGTAAACAACCATCCAATGAGACTGAGGGAGGCATTTTTATATGGTCCTTGTTTTGAGAACCCCATTCAAATAGACAAAGGGCATAACTCCCAAAGAAATTTGCGTATTTAGAATGCACCAAATCGACAATGTTTACGAATAGAGTCAATCGCCAGTTAAAAACACTCGGCATATCAACCAAGTATTACAAATAATACCTAAATTTCCTCATATTTTCCTCATTTCAGCCCATTTCCTTAACTGCTCTCAGTAGCTTTATTTCTGTATACTCTTTTCAACTGCCGAAGAGGATTGGCTAATGGTAGTAATGGAGGTTACAGAACGCAGGTGGTGGTACCACTACCTGTACTTGGATTTGTCTTGGCCTCTCATCTCACGTCTAATCGTTGATCTGCGCAGGGTTGGTGTCCAACGACACGCAGGACCTGGAAGAAAGCAAAGAAGGGGCCACTTGACTCGTTTCTGTCGTCATATTCTATTCTATTCTATTCCATTTTATTCTACTCAGTGTCATCAATGTCACCACAATCCAACCAACGGTCGACATCAAACCAGTATCCCCTCTTCTCCTAATCACTTCAACTAAACTTCTCATATGTCACCATTCTTCCTTGTCAATTTAACTCAACCCCCAGTATGCTATCGCCATCCATTAACCTCTAAGTAACCCCACTACACGTCAATTTAACTAAACCTTCAATCTATCTCTTCAACCCATTATCTTTCTCCACATCATTATTCTCTGCCCGTCTCTAGAAGCTTCTACAACATCGGCCACTTCCAGATGTGTCCAAACTTTCACCCTCCTCTCTGTTCCCCCGCTTCCTCACCCTCACTGCCATCCCATCAAACTCCTGTTTTGAGCTTCAAGGAGCCGAAGCTCCAATCGATCACGTCTAATCATCACAGAACACTTGAGCGTGAGGAGGTAACGATCCTTGAAGTCAATTATCGGAAATTGGCTAAAAGACGTCAGTATTAACTATGATTTTCTTCGTAAATGCAGTCGTTACTTTACTGTAGTTGTCGGTGAATAGTGGATTGCTCGGTTTATTTTTGCTCTAAAATTTAAAATCTACGTTCATACTTTGGAATTATTTTCAACGAGTTAATGAAAGTTGTGTGTTGAAAGTTTTACTCTTCATTGCACGCAATAACGCTCAGTAAAATCATTCCCAAAAATAAACAGATTAAGATTTAACGTATTGAGTGTAAAATATATCCCTTGATTGCAAAATGGACCTCATAATCTAACGTGTCATTAAGAAACTTCTCACAAGGTAGTAGTTGAGCACAGAGCAGCCATTAAGTTTACATTGCCTCTATTTAGAGCCATTAGTTTTGGACCTAAACGCCTGCGCTGAGAGCAAAGTTAATGATGTAAAGTTTGAATTTAGGAATAGCATACGAGAATGCAGCGCATGTGGAGTTAATTCGAGGCCGATGATCTCCTCTGTATGAAAAATAAAGTCAAACCAAAACCGCTCACAAAACTGTGATGTAGTTTCGATCACAGAACCTATCTTTTGGTCTAAACCAAAAGATAGACCAAAGATGCAACACTAAACCAAGCAATGCTAAACTAAAGAAGGAGAAGAAAAAAATGTTGAATGTTGAATCGATTTGAAATGAACAAATTTTACTTCTCCCGTACGGTTGTTGTAAAATCGCTCGCATTTCACGCAGTGTGAGGAGATTACGGCAATTTACGGGACCATTTTGGCCATCTAAAGGCATGGGTAGTTTCAAAAAGTAATAAAATGTTACCAAAAAATGTCTTTTGCTGCCTGGCAAAGTTTTCGTGTATATGTATGCGGGAATCTGTGTGTATCTGTGTGTATCTGTCAAAGGATCTCTGTGTAAACATCCCGAGTTGGACTGCACCAGAGCTCTGCAGAACAATCACGACAGGCGCTGCGATCCTTGTACTACTACCAAAATAATGTAGTTCTCACACAATCCTGGTCGCAGCTAGAGAAGTCCTGTTAAATTGAGGCCTAATAATTCAATTTGCACAAATGTAATTCGCGTGAGCTGAGCTAATTACTGAGACATAACTGGCACGAAAAAATAATTGAGGATCAGAGCGCTTACAAAGCTCGATGCTTTGTGTAAGTACGTTTGCCACTACAGAATGCTGTTTTTTTCCGGACGTCATTCCTCCTTATTTGAACGCGTCATGTGAATTATTCAATTTTTTTCAGTTTGCGTGAAATAACAGAGTCACCAAAGCCATTATTTGATTCACAGAAGAGAAATGCTGATTGTCTGAATACCTTACGCAGAAATAGGAATCATTCGTAGAAGTTTGAAATTTCTTTTAAGTTTTGACAAATTTTCTTTTAATTTTCGTCAATACGCTTCCCGTATGCATAAAAGCAGTGAAATTTTTTATTTACGATACACGGATAAATTCTCCCGGAAAAAGATAGGGTCTCTAAAAAAATACAGCGTCAACGTATCGCCGTTGGCGCCTCTAATGCGCCAGGTAATACTATTGAAAATTTACGATCCAAGAATAGCATCTGCGGTAAACGTAAGGAAATTATCATTCGGTATTAATTCCGGAGAACATCTGTTCTTCAAACTGATTCTAATTCCAAACTAATGTTCCGAGTCCTCTGAATATTGGCAGCGACTCAACTTGCCATAATAGTCACAGATGAGCGTTTAACACAATATCTTAGTTTAGAAGTGTTTGATTTCCGGCTTTAATTTTCACAAATTAATTAACAGATTAAATGCTGATTCATACAGTGCTGTATTTCATAAAGTCGGATAAATTAAAACACATTGATTGCTAGTTAATATTTCAATGAATTAAATACATTGATTCAGATAAAGCCATTCACAATCTTCAGATTGCGAAATCTGGGAAGCAGGAGAGATTCTCATTTCAATTTCCCCTGCACTTGAAAATGACAAAGTCGGTTTCAGTCGTAGAAACAATAATCTAACTTCTCGTAAAGGAGACAAATTTCCACTCGACAGGCACAAACAAATGAAGGGTGCTCATCATCCTCCTAATGAGAGTCTCCTCCACATCTTCAGTTCCTTTGTATATCATCTGAAAGGACAGCCCAGTAAAGTTTGGTTCGTTCTATTGTCCAGAGAGTATCGCATTTTCGAAACCTCTGGCTGCTCATGTTCAATAATTGCTACTCTGCACTTCACTGTTAATAAGAAGGGGACTTACACACAACTGAGCTCAGTTTTTAGAGTAGTATGAGAGCTCATAAAATCTCGTAATTCACATGCGTGTTTGGTCGCCAAAAGTGAGTAAAAGCTTGATCCAAAAAACTTTATATCGCGTTTAACGCAAAGTTTTAAGTAAAACCTGTAAGTCAAATAAGGTATGGTCATCAACAAACTTTATGTGTTTCTATCGACCGCTATTTTCATGCAATGAATAGTTAACTAATAGTGTATCATATGTGTAATGTCGGTATGCAATTAATTGTGATTGCTAAACGATTTAATATTAAAATCCGTACTTTGAATTCACAATCCCATCACGCCAAGTAGCCGCAGGCGGGCCTGTCACAACAGCGCTACATAGCAGCTACTACAGCGCACCCTCAAATGATATATTCTGCGCTAGGTAGAAACAGGAACAAATTTTCATCATGAAGTTTAAAATACATATTGGCACGGGTGAAACTTAGTATACATTTTAAACATTCATACAGATATAGCGAGGATCCGTTTAGCAGCACCGAAATCCATGTATGCAGAACCCATTCAGCAGCTCCGAAATCCATTTTTGCAGGACCCATTTAGCAGTTCCGAAATCCATTTTTGCAGGACCCATTTAGCAGTTCCGGAATCCATTTATGCAGGACCCTAGCTAAGTGAAAAATTAAAAAAATGATTATTTTACCGAACACATATGTATGTTAAATTTAGTTAGTGCATTAGCAAGGAGATGAATCTGTCGTTAATTCACTCAGTGTATTTGAACATTTTGGCAAATTTGAAACAGTAATTATAAAATTGCAAATCATTTCTTTTTTAAATGCAGTTACTTGAAGAATAACAACTAAATCATAACAGGAATTTCAATTTTGTTCCTGAAAATAATGTTTCGGGTAAATGCCCTGCCAAATTTTAATATTTTTCAGTTGATTACTATTCAATTCGGAGAATGACTTTAAATGAATCGTACGCAAGCAAGTCTATAACTTCTGTTTATGATGTATGTAAGTCGAAGCGCCAGGCTTTCTCGTAATTTTTGCCATATTTTGTACCTAAGTCGGTAAGAGCCTTGCCTTTTAGGGACCAAGTTACGAACAATGCAAATTTACCGCCCCAAATACTCCAGAGAAAAATCCCGGACGTCGTCGCGTGATGATGTTCCTGAGAATGTCCTATGCTCGTATGAGAAATTAAGCAAGCAAAGCTTCGCTGCCACAGATCGCAGGGTGAAATATTCAAGCAATAGCATGGACTTTCCATTCCGTTAAAGTGAATTAGCATCAGCCCCATTCCAAAATGAACTATGAGCTTAACTTTTTTCCCAACGATTTTTCATGATTTCAATTGATATTACAATTATGAAATAAATTTTTAGACTAAGATATTCAAAACAATTGTCCATCTCACTAAAGCTATGGCTCAATCGAGGACATAGATTTTTCAAGATGCAGTCTCATGTGCGACTTGATAGTTGAGTGAGCGATTGCTGCTGAGATCACCCACACTGTGCAGAAGCTCGACACCGTTGTGTGCTAAGCAGGAGCTGCTGCACAGACGGCATAGCGGCACTCAAGCGGCAATCTTGGCCATAACAAAGACTGAAATGAAACTACAGAGAAACTATTTTTACTGAAACGGTTGTTCTCCCACACGAATGTTAAACTCTAGATTGCGGATTTTTGGCTACAGCCTTGTAAGTTGGAAATGAGCTCGGTGTGTTCTGCGGAGGCGGCTGCCCGACGGACCAGCACTTCAATGAAAATTCTAAATTAATTGCTCATTAAAGTTGAGTCAAACTACTGAACTTCTGCCGTGTACAACTAATAATCCATTTAAAATCCCTTATCCTAGAAAACTATTCGAATTAGAACCTCCAATAAGAGAAAGTTACTTCGGAATTCTCAGTGTTGCAGCAGTTTGCCATTATTATTTCAACGATAATTTTCAGAGGTTACTTAAGAAATTCTTGCTTTAAGAGCTGTGCAGCTAAATTTTGGAACATGGAAGACAGAACGTGCATAGGTCTTAATATATTATATTCTCAACACGAATACTTATGGAATCTAAGCGTCTAAATTTGTTGAGTGCCGGGTCCATTAGCGTACTTAGTTCGCATAGTTTTCGTATGTTGAGAAAAATAATAAAAATTTACAAAGCCTAAAAATTAATACATTAATAAGCATTTACGTCGGGCATATGAAACTCAAGGTAAAGCTAACAAAATTAATCTTATTGAAGGTATAACTGGAACTTACATGCATTGCCGACACATGAGGTATTGAAATATTGAGAGTAACGACCGTAGACTTTCTAATTTTTATTAGAGAAGAGAGAAAAAAGAGCATAAAGATTGACAATAAAGCATTTCGAGCATTCGACCATCATCAGTTATGAAACAATAATGAAAGTCGTCGGTAAAATGTTGATAGGGGAATAGTGAAAATTACCTTCCCTTTAATAAAATTCTCTTTTTTACAGAAAATTAGAGTTCCCAAATGGTTGCCTTTAACCATTGACTGATTCTTAAAATTTAATAGGTGAATTAATTTGATTTACTTTGCTCGTTGTACTGCAATACGATACTGTAGTATTCTTTTTAAATGCAAATGCAGTCATCTGAAAAAAATACAGTATCAGCTTACTTTTCTAGGGAATCTCGCATGACTTAAAACAAATTTGAAAAACCGAATAAATATAAGATACTGTAGACAGTCTTCTGTTTTCTCAACTTTAATTCTCTTATATATTTCAGTGAAGCAAGTTAGTAAGAAAGGTTGTGAAGCATAAGTTTTAAGTATTTTACTTGTTGAACTATTTTGATTTCATTGTCTCATTTCTCAATAGCTTAAGTATCACTTTAGATTACAAGTTCTGATCGTAATACTGTTCTTTTCTGTCTGACATACGAGCTGTTCACTGAATAAAAAACTAAGCTCCCAACTTTAACTTTGTAAATTGTTAGAACTTCTATTCAGGTAATCCTTAACTTCCACTGGATTTAAGCATTAACTAAATTTTCAACGCTGTAATTTACTCTAATTATGTTCTGATGTAGTTTTGAGTGAATGATATTAATTTAATATGTAACATCGAATTAATATCGAGGTACAACGAACTCGAGGTTTCACGCACCTAGGTTTAATTAAAAAAAACGAGAATATCAAAACGATGTGGAATTTCATTCGTTTGCGCATCAAGTTCATTGTAAAATTGCTAATTATATTTATCGACAATTACAGCTTGCTAAAGTTTCCACATTTTCTTCTATTCTACCGTAAAGAAATGACGGTTTTAAGGGGATAAAATTTCAGTCCTTCAAACTAAGCATGAGATGTTGATGTTAACTACAAGTTAGTGAACTATTGAAAAATTGTGCATCAATTTCAGTCTAACCGAGTGTGTCACGACGCCCACCGTCCTGCAATCACTCATGTTACTACGCCCACCGTCCAGCAATCACTCATGTTACTACGCCCACTGTCCCGCAATCACTCATGTTACTACACCCACCGTCCTGCAATCACTCATGTTACTATGCCCACCGTCCTGCAATAATCGTGACACTCAGAGTTCAGTCCCTCCTGACTACGCCTGTAGAAAACCGTAGTCTGTAGAAAAGCGCAGCCTGTAGAAAAACGTAGTCTGTAGATAAACGTAGTCTGTAGAAAAACGTAGTCTGTAGAAAAACATTGAAGCTGTCGTGAGCGATGGAGTCCACCCGTGGCAAGGGGCCTGCGAGCGAACGCTGCAGTCGAGGGGGGAATGGCACCTCTGCCCTGTGCCCTGAAGGGTCGCTGCGTTAGGCTTGCAGGACGTCAGCAGGGCGGGCTTGGGAACACTGCGACGTACAAACGAACTTGTTTCGCCAATAGCTGTTCCGGGACGAGAGTAAATTTTGCTGAACTGTTACGTTAGGTTCTAGTCTTATTTGTATTGTAAGGCGAAATAATACATCGTTGTTTCTTTTGCTTGATATTTATGGAAAAATATTCTGCTGTAATTGTTCGGAAAATAGTGTTGGCCACAAAATTTTTTTTAGAGTATGCCACACAACACACACAGGCCCCACACAGCACACACAGGCCCCACACAGCACACACAGGCCCCACACAACACACACAGGCCCCACACAACACAC